>QFET01004424.1:6958-26884 GCA_003316355.1 Tuber calosporum
GGGGGGGTTGCGTCGCTGCAGGGAGGGGTGCCTTTTCCTCCCTGTCCAATTTCTCAATCCGTTTGCGATAGAACTCCATTTTCAAATCCCGCACTTCTTGACGGCTTTTCCTCTCCGCATGGCTCCCCAGTGCCATCCTCTCTGCGTATTTCCCTTTTTCGTTCCGGTTGCGGCGTGCCTCGTTGTTATGAATCCCGGCAGTTACCATCAAAGCCGTTCCTCTCCATATGTCTCCCGCGTGTTTGCTCAAGATTTCTGCATGATGTATTAGCAACAACTCGGTAACCTCAGCAGGATATGGTAGGACTGGTATAACTCATCTGACATACGGAAAACCTTGGACTTCATTTTCGTGTACGAATGGCGGTGGTTGGTTTGCTGGGAGAGATCATGATTGAGGTGAAGAACGGGTTAAGCGTGGGATCGAGGAGAATAGGGGGTTGGGAGGTTTGCAAGTAATGGATGTTTAACTACTCCTATGCCTCTACGCATTACTCTTACCATTACGCGTCCCCTGATGTGGCCAACAGCTCGTGAAATCGAAGTGTCAGGGACGACATAATCTCGTTTTAGGCACCTATACAAAGTGCAACCTCCATATTGTCCAATTGCGTTTTCTTGTTCCGGACCTAGTTAACAATTACAAGTATATTGGCTTTTCAACATTATCCTGGAGATGACCTACTAGCCAGTCCAACAGTTTCCTCGTGACTTGATAGGTATCTTTTGTTAAAACTTTATGCTAAAAGTTACAGATTTCGGTGTCAATCTAGAGGGACACAACTCCCTTGCTAGTGATGACGCTGTTGAAAGCAACGAGAATAAATTTTGTCTGTTCAAATTTCTCCGCAGTTCGACTGCCGTGGGGGTAAATCTAATATGTATGGTGCCTAGAAGCTGTCCTTGATATGATACTGAAGGAGCAACTAAATCTTGATGTCTGTAGTTTGTATAATAATTAGTCTTCCTTTCTTTAAGGACTATTCTCATAGAACATCACTCGTTGTACTACTTATTTGGGAGCTGCCCCAACTGTTTGACAACACCAAAAAATATTCACTCACTATTACTCGAATTTCTTAACCTGGTTTATTCTACATAAAAATACCATATCTCCATTCCGTAGTGGCCCTGACTTTTGCCGACACCTAGTACTTGGGTATGGACTTGGGTGACCGAACAGACAGGGGTTATGAAATCTATGTATTGCCATAGATTTCCTAATCCTTGTCTGTCCGGTCACCCATGCCCATGCCCGAGTACTGTCGATCTGGCTGTGGGCTTTATCACTAGGATCTGGGCTGAAGAGCTTTCTGTTTACACTGGCACAGGTCGTCACAACGGTTGATAAGCAAAATTACTAACACAACCATATCACTAGAGTCATTTTGGAGAAGTGATTTTAAGTTATGCTAGGCATAGCAAAACCTCATGATTGTAAACCTTCATTATAAGCCCCACAGCCGAATGCACCATCCTGAAACTACGAATATAAAAAAAAGGAAAAAAAAAAAGGGCCAAAGGTCCGTAACCACCAGAACCACCCTAATTTGAACCTGACAATTGGTGAGAAATTTTGACGGCATGCGTGTCTTGAAGATACTCACATGGAGGCTGGATCCACTTGTCCTGTAAAGCGAGATTACTTTGCAGAACTATGCATCGCGTGGTGCTTCGAGCCGATATTGTTCTGCACCGCTGGGATCTCATGAAGCTCCTGATCTCGCCTGCGGTATCCCTCCTCAAGATACGCCCGTTTAGTGTAGCCAAGTGCGAACCAGCCGATGGCTCCAGTTATGACACAGGACGTAAGCGTTTCCCTACCCTTGGGACTGGAAACTGAAAAATATCATGACAAGTAGTTAGCAAGAGAGGTTATTTCTATGATAGGCAGTAGGATTTATGGAACAAACAGATTGCGCGTAGCATCGTGTGCCCGGTGTATGGCAAAAAGAGGATGATGAAGAGAGGATGGTGATGAAAGGGTGATGAAGAGAGGATGATGAAGAGAAGGTGATGAGAGAAGGTGGTGAAGAGAGGATGATAAAGAGAGGATGAGAGATGTTTGTGATTTGGATTTTCGCAAGGTAAAGGGGAAAAAGGGCTCGTTTAAGCATTCAATGCTCGGTTCTCGGCTACCTGGTTATTAGGTGTCCTCTTTCCAGAGGTGAGTACCCAGAGGAATAGATGGCAAAGTGATGATGCAACCCTCTTCGGGCAGAATTACAGCGCTATAAATGGATTGATCTACAGATATGGCTTCAGATGCAGATGCTGCAAGGAGTTTTTAACAATAGAAGAGGTATCGATTCTTCCAATTTCTCCCTGGTTTGAAATATGCTAAATAAGGGGAATGGAGTGGTATAGTTTTACTTGAGGTTTCTACATGCAAATCCACCACAATTATTGACAGAAAAACAGCCCGTCAGAGTTGATGTGCGAATTTCGGGACCTGTGATTGCCCAAGCAAGCAGATTTAAAGGAGCGAAAAACAAAAAAATGTCACAAGGACCTAGTAATAACAATAACTCTCCCAATTCTGCCTCCAATGTTGATTCTGAAATACTGGCATAGTTCTGTCCATCAGAGCCACAGGTCCGGCGTAATGTCATCTCATCCCAACCGTTGAACAGTAGCGGGGGGGCTGGGTACTGAAAACCAAGAAATTCAGCGGCTGGTATTATGGGACTACGGAGAAGGAATCTAATTATGTGACCTTATTCTGCGATGGCAATCCGGGGCTGGGAACGAACCATATCATGTAAGAGGGTGTGTACCCTTGAGGGAAACAAAAGAATGGTAAAGTTGACCAGCCATATGCCCAACTCCCCAGCAGTAGGCAAGTCACACGACGAGACTATGAAGATAATCCAGCGAGCTGCCGCCCAGATTACCAAGCGCACACTTACCCTGACACCCGAACCCTAGTACAGGTACTGTATGCGGCTTTCCAACCCTACAAAAGCTTGACCTGATGCACCGCCGCACACTCGTCCAGTGCGTCTATGCATACAAACATGCACAGTGAGGATGTGATAGCCTGTAGCATCTACCCCATATCCAGAAGTTGCGGCCCTCGCCCACCAATATCCTTTTTTTACTGTTGAAAGGCCTGCGATATTTCCCTTGGAACCTTTTCCATCCTGTCAATGACCTGCTTCAACAAGGAACCCAGCATACCAGTCGCAGACTGCTCTTTTCGCACTGCGAAGCTAAAGTAAAAGCACGCGATCAAGGGCCTGTGCTTTTGTCAGGATAGAGCACAGGATTTACCTAAGCGATGGCCGTCACACCTGCATACCATTACAGTAATAGGATTGGAGAGTAGCAAAATACACTAAGCTGGTTTCGTGGTGTAGTTGGTAGTACACCAGGTGAACTTTGCAAAAATATCAACTCCCACCCCCGCTAAACCTAACTTGGTGAATCTTGGTGGGGGCTACACTATTGGCTAATATTGTAGGATAGTAATAAAGACATGAAGCCCATTTTACTTCTGGGCCAACAAAATGTATTGAGAGGGTCTAAGGTTTGGGGAGAGGGTCCAAGTTTGCATACTGAACCCCTGCTAATGATATGGTATGGCATGACATATTAAACATACGTTTTGAAATCGGTGGTATTTTAAAGCTTTTCTCAGGGCTACAAGGTGGGTCCGCCGATGGGGGTATTTCATTTCTCTTGCGTTTTCGGGGATTGCTAGTTGCACTGTATTGACTACCCGGAACGAATGGTTTCAATTCCCCGTATTGTTTAACATCACATCTCACAGCGCGCCCGGATTTCGGTGGAATTCAAGTTTACGAATGGGGATGGCTGCTAAACCCCGATTTTTTAAAAATGTTGTAGTTCTCTAGGTATACATCACGTGGCGTCCTAACTTTGCTTCAACTGCAACTCTCAATGGCATTAAGACGGCCAAATAGCTCAAACTCCATCCTCGCTGCAGCCTTTGGGCCGCTCATAATCTGACCTATCATGTCCGAGCCAGGCGGGAAATCAGTCTCAAAACAAGGCTCCCCAGCTCCTTTCATATTAGTGAGGACTGCCTGGCAAAAATGCCAGCGTAGAAGTTTATAGGGTGGCCAACCTCTATTCTGGAGTAAGAGTGGATCAAGGTGGGTGGGGAGGTTATAGTGAAGGGGTTCGGGTCCGAAAGAGACAATCTTGTAGTTGTCCTATATAATAATTAGCCACGAAAGCTTCAGGATTTCACCTTCTATACAAAGGGATTAATTGCCACAAGATAGTTATCAAAAAAATTGTGCATCTCGCAGGAGAGTAAAATCCCATTTTCGACAGAGTTGATCGATCCGTCGGACTCACGGCGCGGCGGAATGGTGATCAAATCTCCGTAGCCAAAACGATTCCAGTGCCCCTCGTATGCCAAGGGAAAGATATGGGCGGCTTGCAAGCCAAACCACCTACCTGAGATGGCACGCCTACCAGATAAAATGCACCTCCCGTCTCGGTGACGCACTGCTTCACAGAACGATCTAGTGCGGGTTCCGGACTGTGTTGAATCCGTACGAAGTAGCGGGAGTTCCTCAGTAACCTCCATAGAACCTGTTCAGAGTGAGTAGTTGCTAATGATGGAAGTACTCGGGTACGAAGGTTAGTGATAGGGCAGGCAGGGGCTTTTGAGTCCGAGCACTCCTGCCGTCAGAGGTAAAAAATAATCTAAACTGGTGGAAGTGATGCTAGGAAGGGTAAAAAGCTTTGACATGATGAACTCCTGTCCGTCCCACCACTAACCTCCATACCTGGGTATAGAAGAAACCTACCGTTAGCGGTAATAAAGTAGTTGCCTGGTCGAAGCTGGTCGTCATCTCTTTCAACCAACTGCCCGTTGTCGTCACGTAGCTCAAAGGTGTCACTGAACACACAAACAATCTCTACCATTTCATAGAAATTGCCGTTTGTGATACCGGGCGAGGTGTAGAGGCCTCCGAGTTGGGTATCACGATCGTCAGAAGCATAGAAGAAAGTATCGCGTATTGTGGAGCGGTCCACTGGCGGCATGTTTGGTCCATTGTCTTGACAGGTTAGCGGTGTCATTCTAACCGGGGATATTAAAACGTTCAGTGGGTTATAGTTGAGATACTGGAGGATTTTGCGATATTTCTGCACGAGGTGAAGAAAACCACAAGTTTTTTTTCACTAGAATTGTTGCCTGTTATGTCGTGGGGAAAATGCCGTAACCGTGCCAAGGTTGTGGTCCCACCACAACCCACCGTTGCTTTCTCGCAACTTTGGGCACTCTCACCCAGAAAGTGCCCGACAGCTCAACGACAGATTCATCTCAACGACAGATTTCATGATACTAAAGAACAAAAAATACAATTACTCAACCACGCTTGCCTGCAACCCTCTGATTCTTTTGCTTTTGCCTTAGAGATCGTTTCAGCTCTAGGAAAATTGGCTTCCACTGTTTGTTACGATCAAGAATTGCCTCTTTTCTCAACCGTTCTAGATCCCTCTCGGCCTGCTCAACTTTCCTCTGTGCGTTTGCCTCCTCTTTTGTACGCACAATTGTCCTTGCTTGGTGAGCATATAGCACCCCACCTTTCTGGACAGACCTCCGGCTCCGATTTTGACGAATAGCGCGAGTGTTTTCGGTGGCCTGGGTTTTGTCGAGGTCCGAATATGTCTGTGCTCCCGCTTGAGCTTGGGCGAGGCTACCTTTGATAAATTGATTCAAATTTATCAGGAAGGTCGGAGATGTGGGGTTTTGGTTTTGGAGAAACCTTCGATGTCACTCCAGTGACTTAACTGTGTGCGGAGTAGAAAAGGCTTAAGGATGGGGAGGAGGGGGGGGGGGTCATTGGAATGTTGTAACTAGTCCTGTAGATATCATTCTCTGGAAGCTGGGAAAGAACAATTGATCGATTGTAAGGTATGAGGCCAGATTTACGAAATGAAGAGAGAATGGTGGATGGTTTAAACGCCTGCTGTCGGATCGATGTGATCGTGGACAAAAATTCAATTTTGTTAAAATCCGAACATCCAGTTCGAGTTGCCTGGTCAATTGCTTCTGCATGGTAGTATTTCAAGGGCTGAAATACCACCATATCAAGTGGCTGGAGTAAGTGAGTTGTATGCGGAGGGAGGCAAAATGGTATAATCTTCTTCTCGTTGCAGTAAGTAACAAATTCCCGTGTGCAGTGAGATCCATGACCGTCTAGCAGCAGTAGGCGATAGGATCCTGTACGCCTTAGTGAAGAATATTTATCAAAGTGATAAAGCCAAGAAAGCACCAATATATCGTTAGAATACCCAGTTTCTGAAACTGCCATTAAAACATCAACCTCAAGATCGGTCTTTGTAGCCCAGTCTTCCAAATGCAATGAACCTGGAAGGATTATCATTGGAGGCAGGACCCAGCCATCTCCACTTATCGTCTCACACGAAGTTACAAGTTCACGATTTGTAGTACTACCAAGATATGATTGGCGGTCAGGATCAAGTGTAACGATCCACTGATTTCTGCCGACACCAATTCGAAAACCTGGTTTGTCAAAGTTGTACCAGGCTCCTTCATGGATTCCTTTCTCAGCACACACTTGTTGATATCGTAGGAACCAATTCGCAATAACACTGGGATTGTGAGTATTTTTACGGTCTTCCTCAATTGTTTTTTGTTTACGAACGTGACACTCTAGATGTCTCTCAAGAAATCGCTTACTCCAGGCTTCGCTGATTGTTGGTGGGGGTGGGTCGGCTTCAGAGTTACGAGTGTGATTCCTTCTAAGAATATCGTTTGCGCATCAGTAATCATAGGAAGATGAGCAGATGTTCCAATTGTATCAAGATGTTCTAAATACAAACAAACAGCAAGCTCATCAGTCTCTGAGAGCTTTCTGTTAACTGCTGGCCACTGTGTTCTCGTTTGATGACCATTTACTGGTGCGCGGAGCCGCCCTTCCGGAACCCTAAATTCCAGTGCAGTTGCCGCTATATTTGGTTTCTTGCTTTCCCATACCTTCAAACATGCTTCCTCAACTCTAGTGTCTATTTCAGAATATATTTCAGACATGCCGGGCTTTTTTCGTAGGGCAGAGGGGAGTTTGTAGGTAGGTCAGTAGAGAAATCTGTCGTTGAGCTGAATCTGTCATTGAGCTGTCGGTCACTGTGTGGAACAGAGTGCCCAAAGTTGCGAAAGCAATGGTGGGTTGTGGTGGGAACACAACTTTGGCACGGTAAGTTGAGGGAAGGAAAGAGGCTTGGGAATTCCAATGGAAGAGATGGTGAAGAAAAAACCAGGAAGGGATCGATGAAGTAAGAAGAGCAATATAAATATAAATATATCATACCGCAGCTCGCAACCGAGAATATGCGCTTATGTAAGCACAAACCCTGAACCCTCACTGGTCCTGACTGAGGCTTGGATGTGGTGGCAATTTTCTTTTTTTTTGTAAAATCCTAGAATTTATTTGCTTAAAGGTGCAAACCTCCTCGATAAAGGCCCGGCTTGGCCCCAGATTTAGTCCTGAGACATGTAGGTCAAAAACCTCCTCCACTGGCCTAGGGAAAAATAAGTAGCCTGAAGTCCCCCTGGTGTGGGAACAACTACACATCCTACCCCGAAAAAGAAAACCACATCAAGCCAATTCACCAAGCATGCAAGAAAACTCCTCACACCCTCAACAGAAAAAGCCTATCATACAGGCCCCAATAACAGAATCGGCAGGAAGCCTCAAGAAAACCCATACCGTAAAACTTCTCAAAGATGTATCCCAAACTCTGTCCAAGCTCCCTAAGGCAGCCTACCAGAAAACCATCACAATAAACAAAAGAAACCAAATTAAAGAAACCAATATGATAAATACAACTATAGTCATTTTTCCCAAGACCTGGCCCAGTATTGGACTAAAGGGGGTTCATCACCAACCCAAGTCCCCAACTCAGTGTGTAGGGGAACCAATCAACAAATCGTTTTAAGGAGTGCCAGCCCAGGGAACTGACTCCCAGTGGTCAAAATCATGAGGCCCAACCGGCTGGACAGTGAGCAAGCCTGAAACAGTGCAATACCGACCACATTTCGTCAGTTGATCCTGTCAGGTGGGTGAAATCATTCACTGATCGGAGGAGAAGTGACTAGCTGTGGTATTCGGAAACCTCCATCAGGCTAATGGCAAAAAAAAGCCACCTGTGGAGGGAGGTAAGGTAATTTCGCAGGACAACTGCCAGGTATAGTCTTGTTTAAAGTCCCAAGATGAGTGAGACCCAGGCCCGTGAAGCTCCAAAAGTTATGGCAAGGGGATCATGAGACTATCGATGGTGTTTTGACCCCTGCACTCCTGCCTAATTGGGAAGGCAAAAGTTAGGGGGGGGAAAATTGCCGAGGCGGAGCTCGTTGGACATGGTGGCAACTGTAACCACATACTATAAGTACGAGTACAAGGGGTTCGATTATTTGAGTTTCTGTGATATCTTCTAGAAGATAGCTATGAGGCTAAGGTGCTTTCGTGGTGTAGTTGGTTATTACACCTGTCTAACACACTGGTGGTCCCCGGTTCGAGCCCGGGCGAAATCAAAAATGTTCTTCAAATTTTTTTTTTTCTTTTTTTTTTTTGGCAGTGATGAATGCGCATAGTGTTCCCATCGAGGTTCAGGGCGAGCTTCGGTTGGTTGGTTTCGTGGTGTAGTTGTATCTAACACCACGATTTCTGGTTGAAAAACATTGACTCCTCACGTTCTAAACCACTATTTGTGGGGGCAGAGCTGCACACCTCCGTTCACTTGACTGCTGCTCTACTTTTGCTCCCCCGTGGAAACCCGGTATGTTCTCCCAGAGTCAAAAGGCAATCCCCTAAGTTAGGGCCCAATAGAAAGTGTAGACAAAATTCGAGCCTCGGTATTCGAGCCACTAGAGGATGTTGGCTAAAATTATAGTGGCCTATTCCTGCTGCCTTGAATACCATTTAAGGCCCGGGAAAGCGTTCGGAAGCTGACGGATGGTTTATTTAGCAATGGGTTCGGATTCCATATGGCAGGGAACGGTACCTATTACCAGCACCACGCCACCCCTTCCTTGTGTTGATAACTATATTAATCAAGATCATAAAACATCACTCGACAAACACCTATATTCCAAGCCGCGCATCGCGAAGACACTGCGCCAGCTCCGGCCGGGTGTGACAGCGGGCTCGTGTTGGCCGAACATAGGAATATATAGAAAACCCGTCAAATTTATTAATAATATGATAGAATACTCCGAATGAGAGAACCTAACGACAACATTCCCAGCCTTAGCGAATAATTGCCAAAGCTAGGCCGTATACCCGTTAGGGCGGTGTCTCCTCTAGATAGGAATAAACTTGATAAGCATCCTCAGCCGGCCCAACTGTCGACAGCACTCGCCCGGGCACTCCTGCGGAGCACCAACTCACTGGCATACCTCCCCCCGTTCTCACAAGTGCTAGGCAGGTGATGGAAGAGGTTAGTTGATTCGGGAGTGATGAAAGGGGTAGTAACTTTTCAGCAATAATCAGTCGACGTTTTCGAATGATACCAGCAGTAGCTGCTGCGGTTAACACTTTTTGGAGCTAGGTAAATAATTTACAAAGATTGAGAAGCCACATATATACACCCCACACACTGGCGGCCTACGCTCCAGATATAAAAGTATGGTTACATTGGGAGCGCAAAACTGCGATTGAACCCTCCCCCTTTCGTCGCCACCTCTACCCCTTTCTCCATGTTTGCACCCGCAGCTACATTGCCCCCCTCCTATCCCTACGCACCCTAATCGTTTCTTTGAGTATCTCCCCAGTCCCCTTCTCTGCCATTGCCTTCTCCTGCAGCCCTCTTTATGGCCCTCTCTAGCGTCGCGCTTCCGCCGAAGCCCTGCGACCTTGTTTGCCTCCTTTACCTGCTTCTTCATCGCCTTCAGGAAGGTGGTCGTATCATTGACAATGGCCCTCACCCCACCCGCTCTTCCACGCATCTCAGTACTCCAATTTTCCGGGGCTTTGGGGGACAACCTAGCGTTCAAAGGAGCCCATATCAGTGCATAAGTCGAGTATAATGTGCGAGCTGCGTTTGATAGGGGGGAATATCATGCACGAAAGGGTCTTACAGTAATTGCAGATTTGTTACATCATGTACGGGCTCTGAATTAGCATACTAGGTGCGCCGTGGCAGAGGGTTATTCCAAAGCTAGTTATTGTTGGATTAATCCGGGTTCTTCATATCAGGGCGGCGGTTGATATCAAGATGGAAAGTGTCACAATAGGTGACTAAGCATGTTGTATTTCACATGACTCATAGTTATGAGTCATAAGATTGTTATATCAGACAGTATGGCTCACTAGTAGTCATAGGGCTTTACATGATGCACACTTAGTCCGAATTATGATTATATTGTTATTGGTTGATAATAAGGATGACTCACATTTGTGAGTCATATAATAGTATGAATTTTGCACACGACTCACATCATGATACATAGGTTTTACACATGGGACAACTGTAGGATACATGGCTTGATTTATTGGTTATGATTGGTTAATTGGTAATGATTGGTTTATTGATAATGATTGGTTTATTGGTAATGAATGGTTTATTGGTAATGATTGGTTTATTGGTAATGATTGGTTTATTGGTTATAATTGGTTTATTGGTTATAATTTGTATAGGTGTATTGCGCAGTTGTCTCATAGGGGTAAGTTGATAGATTTAATAGTATCACTCAATATGAGTTATGCTGAGAGTGTGCCTTATAGGTATCAGTCAACAGGGTTAGGGTTGAGGGAAGAGCGCATATATAAGGATTGCTAGACAACAAATAGTGAGGTACACACTCCGCTTCTCCTATTTTCCTGCCCCTATATTTTCAACACTTCAGTTAACTTATTTAACTGGACGAATCCCTCACTCCTGTCCTCGCATAGGCCTTGTGTCCACAAGCCGAGGCCATAGACCCTTCTTGTCCCCCTTGGTTTAGTCCTCACATGGCCTCTCACATGCGAACTCTCCACACCCCAGCCTCCCTATTAACTCCTCCTTCATCTCCTGTTTTCTCCACGATACCCTCTCTGCTATTAGCTGGTGTGAAGGAAAGGGATCCCCCCTGTTGAGGGAAGATCAGTATGACTGTTACAGTGCGATGCGATCAGATATCTATCGGGCAATAGGTAACTACTGCTCTGTAGGGAGAATTACTATGATTGGGTTGTCCTTAATGTACTTAGATTGAACAAGGGTTAGTATCGGGCGTGGCGCTAATCTCAGCCACTAAGGCAGGAGTACTATTGCAACAAGTAGTACTAGGTAAAGATCCACTATTGCTGTTAGGCCTATGCTTACGTTGTATTGATAACCGAACCCTATGGTTCCTATCGCACAATACCAATAGAGGAGTAGGACAGCAAAGAGGTAAAGTATTTGTATAGCAAAGAACTTAAATAGTTGCATAAAGAGTCCTAGCTACAAGCTGCCTATAGGTCTTTATATAGGCACTCATCCCTCAATCATAACCCTGGTGACTAATACTTATGAATCACATGACCTCTATGACTAATAGTGAGTCATAGTATGAAATCCAACAGCTGACTCTCATTAGTCAAATGCACAACGTACTAAAACTAATCATAACTCATAAACAGGTCAGGTGCCTCACAGTAGTCACATGCGCGAAACCCATGAGGCATACATTGAGTCATGTGCGAAACTCATTACATCATATAACTTACAAGTATGAGTCATGCACATGATCAACCAATCACAATATATCATTGTTTGCACTAGTGTGCATCATGTGAAACTCCATGATTCTCTATGTATTATAGCGCGAAATATCCAACCATTGTCACTCATAACCATAAGTCATATGAAAAACTGCCTTACTTAATCATCAATCATAACATTAGCTCATCTCTCCCACAAGCCTGAGTCCCATCAGGCTTAACATCCTATCCTCATTAAACTGTCTCCAAACTGGGGCAAATCATTTTTCAACTTGCGAACTTGGTGTTCACCCTGCTGATATATCCTGTGGACCTCCTCCACCGTGATGATTGCCATTCTGATTGTTTGATCTTGTTCAGCGATCATTATTTGGTAAGTATTTAGGTACCTTCTTGAAACCTCTATTTCTGGCTTCTGCCCTACCAAGATGGCCTTGTATTCCCTGAGTCTGTCGTTCCAGACATTAGATATCGGAGCTAGTATTTGTTTCAACCAATTTGCCCTCCTCTCCCCTCAACTGTGTCCTCACAGTTGTTTTCCTTTTTCTAATGCGTGTATCGTTCTAATTTAGCGGAGCTACATTTCTGTTCCGTCTTGTGTAATACCCTGCATCGATTGTATCGTGTCGAGGTGCATGGCAGTTGTCCTTGAAGCAGTGGATCCAGGACGTTTCCTTGGGTGGTTGTTGTTGTCTGAGTATTTTTGGCTGTTTAGGAAACTAATACCCCACCTCTGTATTGCATAAATGAAACTTGTATTGATTGTCATAGCAGGCAGTCCATGAAAGAGCTTTATATTCTGCATACCTTTTTCTTTCTTCCTGAGTAGCCTATGGGGGGCTGGTTGGTGTGATAGACCTTACACTATCGCCCCAGCTGTTGCTTGTTCACATCGTTGCTGTCTCTTGTTTTGTGGGTTTGACCTGTATTGTAACCCACTGTGGGCTTTGGTGGGTACTGCTGGTGGAAAGGTTCAATGGCGATTCTAGCATGTTTGAAGCTTTCTGCAGGGTAACAGGTTTAATCATGTTCAGGTAAGTGTTATGATCCTATGCTGTCAGCAGACTTGCAACAGGTAACTACTTCTCTGTAGGTTAGATAAAGATAACCAGGCCGTCCTTATAGTACGGTGCGGGTGTGGCGCTAATTTGAGCCACCAAGGTAGGAGTACTATTGCAACGCGTAGTAATAGGCGAGGATCCACTATTGTTCTTAGGCCTATGCCTACGTTGTATTGATAGCAAAAACCCTATGGTTCCTCTTGCACAACGCCAATAGAGGAGCGGGTAGGTAAAGAGGTAAAGTAATTGTATAGGAAACAACTTAGATGGTTGAGTGAAAAGTCCTAACTACAGGCTGCCTAGAGGTTCTTATATAAGCACTCTTCCCTTAACCCTAGCGCTGGTGACTCATATCTATGGGTCACACTCTCGGCATGACTCATATGGAGTCATACAATGAAATCCATCAGCTGACTTCTATGAGTCAACTGCGCAACGTACACAACCAATCAAAACTCATAAAACAAGTCATGTGCCCTAAAGTGGTCACTTGTGCAAAACCCATGACTCAAAATATGAGTCATGTGCAGAAATCATTACATCATATGACTCACAAGTGTGAGTCATGAGCACGATCAACCAATAACAATATAAATATGATTGCACTATTGTGCATCAGGTTAACCCGATGACTATTAATGAGTCATAGTGCGAAATCCAATAGCCTTATGACTCATAACTATGAGCCATGTGAAATGCTGCCTTTCTTAGTCACCAATCGTGACATTAGCTCTCCTCTCCGATCAGCCTGAGTCCCATGAGGTTTATCGTCTTAACTTTGTTAGGCTTTCCCCAAACCTGCGCAATTCTTTTTTCAACTTCCGAACTTGATGTTCGGTGTGCTGCCAACTTTTGCGCACTTCTTGGAGTGTCAGGTTTGCCATTCTTATGGTCCGATCTCTGTCGGCAATCATCCTCTGGTAGGTCTGCATATCATTTCTTTAGTTCCAAATAGTGGCTTTGGCGGTGTCAAGTTGGTTTCGTAACCCTTCAACTTGTCGTTCCTGACATCCTACATCTGGACCAGTATCTGTTTCAATTTTTTCGCCCTCTTCTCCCCTCACCTGTATTCATACAGTTGTCTTCCTCTTCTGTATGCGTGCATCATTTTCGCTCAGGGGTGCTGCTTCCCCAGTGCGTCTTGGGTAATACCCAGTATCAATTTTGAAGTGTCGATATACACAGCAGTTGTCCTAGAAGCAGTAGATACAGGATGTTTCCTTGTAGGGCTGTTGTTGTTTGTGTAATCTTGGTTGTTCAGGAAACCAATTAGATCCTTCTTTATTGCATAAATGAATGTGGCAGTAGTCGTCACAGCACGCAGTCCATGAAAGAGCATGATGTTCTGCCTCTGTTTGTCTTTCCTCCTGTGTTGCATATGGGGGGCAGGTTGGTGTGATAGCTCTAGACCTATCGCCCCAACCGTCGCCTGGTGCTAAGATCGCTGGTTCCTTTGCTTGTTCCCCCATGGGTTCGATCTTGCCTGTAACCCATTCGGGGGTTTCTTGGGTACAGCTAATGCAAACGTTCAATGGCGATGCTGGCATTGTTGAAGTTCTCCGCAGGGTACCAAGTTTTGTCGTGTTCTGGTGAGTAGCCCGTCCACTTGGCTCTGTATTGTAGGCGTCTTCAGTGTATGCGGGAATCGATGCTTTTTTCGAGTTTGTACTCGCTTTCTCCTTCTATTTCAATGGAAGGTGGTGGTGATTGTCTTTGTGAGGAGAATTGATTGTATTGGTAGAGTTCGAGGAGTGAGATGTGGAAGGTGTTGTGGACCTTCATCTGCTGGGGCAACACCAATTTATAGGCAATTGTGCTCACCTTCGTAATCATCTTGATTGGTCCGATTTTCTTTTAAAGCAGCTTCCTTCCTGGTCTTGTGGTCCTAATGTTCGTTTGCAGACCAGACCATATCGCCTTATTTGAGATTCGGATCGGGTTTTCTGCGCTGATCGTAATTTTCCTTTTGTCGTAACCATGCACACACCATTTCTGGACGGAGGATACGGTGCAGCTGACCCATTTCTTCCTTATCGGTTCTTTCTTTTGATATCATGTGGCCAATTGCTTCAAGCTCTGGATGGTGACCATAATTCGCATAGAATGGTGTATTCTTTATTGTCTCTTGTCATGCGTTGTTGTAGGCGAATTCTGCCAATAGTAGTAGGTCGGCCCAGTTATCATATTGATAGTTGATACAGGCTCATAAGTATTATTGGAGTATCCCATTTGTCCTCTTGGTTTGTCCATCAGTTTGAGGATGGAAAGCAGTGCTCAACCTCCTTTCAATTCCTAAAGATTCTGTCGTTTCTCTCCATAGGTCTGATGTGAATAGGGTTCGTCGATCCGTGATGGTATCCTGTGGCGGTCCGTGTATGCGGGATGTTTCCCTCGGGAATATTTGCACAAAGTCCTTAGTATTCATGTCCTTCTTACAAGGTATGAAATGAATTATTTTGGTTAATTGGTCGATTACCACTAGTATGGCGTCATAGCTGGCTGATATAGGAAGGTTAGTGATAAAGTCCATTGCTATAGATATCCATGGTTGGTGTGGTACATCGTTTGGCTGTAGCAATCCATATGGTGCATGCCGGATGGCTTTCGCCCTTTGGCAGGTATCGCAGCTTTTGGCATATCGTTTGATATCCTCTTGCATCTTTGGCCAGGAATAGTCCCTGGTTAGGAGGGCGGTAGCTTTGCTTGTTCCCCCATGGCCGGCTGTTGGTGCATTGTGGTTTTGTCTTATTATCATTGTCCTTATCGCCTATTTTTCTGGGACCCAAATCTTCCCTTGATACCAGGGGTATTCTTCGTTCCATTGGCATGCTCCAAGTGCCACTCCTTTCATCTCGTTGTCTCCTTTTGTTATGACATCGTGGATTGCCCTTACCTGTATATCGGTTTTACTAGCTTCACGGATTCCTGCGTCTTCTTCAGTAAACTTCACTACTTCCATTGCTTTGAAGTAGTGTTCCTTTGGTAGCAGGATACTGTGTCTCAGTTGAATCCTTTGGTCATTTTTCCCTAGGATGTCTTCCGCTCATCTTGTTAGGGCGTCTGGATTTCCTACTTCTTTTCCAGGTCGGTATTATATTTGAATATGGTAGTGGCTGAGTGTCTCGCTCCAGTGAATTTGTCGGTCATTGAGTTCCTTTGTACTGGTGAAGGGTACCAGGTTCTGGTGGTCGGTGTGTATCAATACTCTATGTCGACTTCTTTTTGCATATCTTCATTCTTTTAGATCTTGCACGATTGCTAATAGCTCTTTGTTGTGTATGTCATAGTTGCATTCCGCTAGTGATATCGTTTTTGATCGATATGCCACTTGTCCCCATTTTCCATCTTTCACTATTTGTAATTATATACCGGAGCATACATATTTTGATGCATCGCTTTCTATCATGATCTCTTTCTGCGGATTATGATGTACCAGGAGTGGTGCGGAGGTTAGGCCTCAGTGTAGTTTATGAAATACTTGTTGTTGACGGTCTGTCCTATTCCATTTGACCTCTTTCTTGGTGAGCTCATATAAGGGTTTGGCTATCTGGCTGAAACCTTCTATAAATCGCCGATAGAAGTTGCAGAATCCCATAAAGCACTGAATACCTTTCTTGGTTTCTGGTGGTTTCTATTCCCATATTACTTCAGTTTTGACGGGATCAACACTGACTCCGTCTCTGTCGATGATGAATCCCAGGCATTCTGTTCGGTGTTTGTGAAACTCACACATAGATGGCTAGAGTGTCAGTCGTTCCTTTCGTAAGGCTTCTATAATATTTCTGACATGACTTCGGTGTTGTACCAGGGAATCAGAGTATATCAGAATATCGTCTAGGTATACAATACAACTGTTGTACAAGAAAGGGATTAGGATTTGGTTGACCCATCTCTGGAAGGCTGCTGGGGCGTTCTTGACTCCAAAGGGCATAACTGTATGTTTCTATACACCATATTTTGTAGTAACTGTTGTTTTCTATTCGTCTCCTTCTTTGATCCTGATATTGTGGTAAGCATTTCAGATATTGAGTTTGGTGAATATTTTGGCAGTGCTTAGCCTATTAGTGGTAGCGGATATTGGTCTCTTTTGGTGACTTCGTTGAGTCCTCGGTAGTCCACACAGAGTCTTAGTTTGCCATGTTTCTTTTTGACAAACAGGATTGGTGATCCTCTGTTTGCATAAGAGCCTCGTATCCATCCTTGGTTTGTGTTGAGACGGAGGTATTCTCTTAGTTCCTGCAGTTCTTTTTCTCCCAATGGGTATAGCTTCCTTGCTGGTACCATTTCTCCTTTCTTTAGGTTGATTTCTAAATCAACTTTTGCTTGATGCCGTGGTAGCCGCGTTTCTTCTTCTCTTTGAACATGTACAGGTACTGATTATATTCCCTTGGTACAATGTCAGAGTCTTTACCTTTTCTTGTCCTCTCATGGCCTTGATCGCTAACTCAGTGCTGATATTGATCGCTTCGATCCTGCTAGGCTTGTTTGCCTTGTAATCCCAATTGAGGATTCCAGTGACTACACCCCTCCGATAGAACATGCCGAAGGAGGTGGCTGAGATCTTGTTGATCTCGATTCTTTAGTGTTCTGGTTTGTCGGTAGTTCCAAACCCAGCTTCGCCTCTCATTTTCGGAGCTAGCTGCCTCAGCTATTCGCATTGTCCTATCACAATCTTTTCGCAAATTAACCCTGCAACTCTGCTTCCTGGCTCAACGGTAAAATCCTTTCTTCCCAGGTTAAGCAGTACTACCTTGATTTCAGCTGTGTAATCAGGGTCAATTACTCCTGTCTTGATAGTAATCAGATGTCTAACTGCCAACCCAGTGCGTGGAGGAATCCGCCCATAGGTGCCTTCTGGTAGTTTGATAGCTATCCCGGTATTGATAAGTTTTTGGTCTTTTGCCGGTATCGTAACTTTTTCGCTCGCATACAGGTCGTGTCCTCCTGCCCTTGCTGATCCCTTTATACGGATTGTTGCTGTTTCGTTCAATCTTTGAATTTTGATGTTCTGGCCATCCTTGGCCTGGGTCTTTGAGAATTGCATAGTGATATTCTCTTACAGGGCTTCTGCTTTGGGGACTAGGTCCACCACAGGCGAGCTTTCTAGGCATACCATTGTACACCTCTCACTATCGAAAGTGATCTTGTTCCTATCCCAGTAGATTTTGGGATTGTGTCTTCTAAACTATTGCAGCCCCAAAACGGCCATGTGGTTGGGAAGATCCGCTAATTGGAAGGTTGCCATTTTCATATGGCTGCCAATGTCCATATGTATTTCCACTATATGGGTAATAGGTCCCATAGCACTTGGCTCCCCATCCGCAAGGTAGATTACCCTAATTTCTTTTGCTTTCTTTATTCGTATGCCGTGTCATTGGCTGAATTCTTTATCAATAAAGTTTTCTGTAGCGCCTGAGTTAATCATGCTGTTAATGATTACTGTCTTGTCCTTGCCAGGTAATTGCATTTTGACCATGGTATGGTCTTTTTCTTGTTCTAAAGTTTCCCTGTTTGTAAGTGCCATGTAGATGTTGCCGTTTCTGATAGTTTTGGTTTTCTTCTCCCGCAACCCATCTCTTACAGGGGACTTTCTTCGTTTCCCGACTCCTTAGATACTTCTCTGGTCTCCATTTCGTGCAGGTTTGTTTGTGGTTTCCAGTGGTTATTGTTGGTCTTGCTGTTGAATTGTCTGGTATAGTCCTTCTCATCTCTTGCATTTCGGCAGTCACTATATCAGTGCCCTGATCTGGCGCATCCCAGGTATAGGTTGTTGTCCCTTCTTCATGTAAATTTTGCTTGTGAGAGGTTCAGTCGTGGGCGTCTTCTGGTCGTATCTAGGTCCATTGGGTCTCATCAGGTTTCAGTATTGTTGCCCGATTTCCAGGTTTCATTATCATTCCTCAGCATTTCCAGTTGTTGTACGAAGGTACTGTTGTTCCGTTGCAGGTGATTGATCATCTTGATACGGTTTTCTTTTTCAATTGTCCATTTAGCAAGAGCATCGACATTTGCAGCTACCATGTGCTCTGGTGCCCATGCGTCTTAAAGTGTTAGATTAATTCCTTTAAGGAACTGTCGTTTCAGCGTACCATCGTCCTCATTGGCCTCCTTAGCTGTCAGGCGAATGTCATTCTACTATTCGGTAACTGGTTCCTTGCCTTGCCTCAAGCGGGCAAGCTTTGTCCTAGTAGCATTCTGTGCATCTACATCCCTATACTGGTCATTGAGGGCTGTAGTGAATTCCTCATATGTGGCCCAGGTCTCTTCCTTGTGTTGTTCTGCAAATCGAGTTATCCAGCTTGCTGCTGCGTCCTTCAGCAGGCTTTTGACATAGGTGATGCATTCTGTGTAACGTATTTCTTCTGTCGCTTCAAAGTGCAATTGGCATTGTACTAAGAAAGTTCGTAGTTTGGTCCTTATTCTATGGAAGGTAGGCGATTTCTCGACCATGATATAGTTTTAGGTTGTTTCTCGCTGGTTATTGATCAGGTTCAGGATATCTTGGAACTGTACAGTTGTAAATCCTGCTATTTGAACTCCTGCTCCCCTACCAGCATTTGCTGGTGCTGGTGTCACTATTGTTGCTGGTCTTGGTGTTTCGGGTTCCCAAGATCCGGCTGGTGAGGCGGGCTTGGAGGTAAGTCGACTTGGTGTCCCTAAGGACTGACTTTTGGATAAGTTATTATTTAGTGCTTCTTCAAGTGCTGGACCAAGTGTTGAGGTATCGAATTTCCCCTATGTAAGGTCGATGTCGTTGTCTGTAAAGTCCGCCGTTTTAGTAGTTAGGTGTTCCTTAGGTGATGCAACTAAATTTTACGATCCTAGACTGTCAGTTGACTTGCAACAAGCAATTACTTCTCAGTAGGTTGAATGAAGATAACCGGGCCGTCCTTATAGTACGGTGCGGGTGTGGCGCTAATCTCACCCACCAAGGTAGGAGTACTATTGCAACGAGTGGTACTAAGCGAGGATCCACGATTGTTCTTAGGCTTATACCTACGTTGTATTGATAGCAAAAACCCTATGGTTCTTATCGCACAACACCAATAGAGTAGTGGGTAGTTAAAGGGGTAAAGTAATTGTGTTGGAAACAACTTAGATGGTTGCGTGAAAAGTCCTACCTACAGGCCGCTTTTTAAACTTCTTTTCTCTTTTTTTTTTTTTTTTTTTTTTTT
>QFET01004424.1:32435-70961 GCA_003316355.1 Tuber calosporum
TTTTTTTTTTTTTTTTTTATATCATGTATTGCTTGTTAAGGTACAAGAACTTGAATGCATCGTGAGATATGGCGTAAAGAAAACCTTAAATCCAAAACGAACAAACAGAGGAAAGAACACCCCCAAAGCTCCTAGTGATGCCTTGCATAAGACATGTCACCACATACGGTTAATCAGAAAATAAATGAAACAAACCAAGACCCGAGGGCCAACTTGTAATACAAAAGGAAACACAACCACCAACACCCTGGCAGACCCAAGCCAATGAAAATATAAGCTAATGCGGCCGAGGCGGAGAGGAAGAATGAAGGAGAGGAGCCACGGAGGAGGCAGGGGAAGAGGGGAAGATCATTGGGGAGGGGGAGCGGCGCCCAGGGGCAGGCATCAGGGGGGGGAAGGCGGTGCCCGTCTCGCGGATGAAGCGACCAAGGGCAAGGAGGAGCGGGAGCGAGGACCAGACAGGGGCCACAGGGCTAATTTCGGTAACACCTAGGAGGTGGCGTGACCGTTCAAGGGCCGTTGAGGGACAGCGTAGGATGTCGTGGCTAAAAGTCTCATCCTCCTCCCCACAACGGGGGCAGAGGGTGGGAAGGCCAACGGAAAACCAGGAGGGGTGGGCCGCAAGGTAGTTCTTGTGTGAGCGCATCTGATGCACGCGCCTGGTAATGAACTTCCCAAGGCCCATGAAGGGGTGAGGCGACAGGCGCCTGGGGAAACGATAATACTCAGGAGGAGGAGCGGTCCTGAGCCAGTCATCCAAAAGGAGATCATGGGCCTTCCGGCGCAGAACACGGTAGGCAGAGGTCATAGTTGTTGCAGGCGGCAGGGGGTGGGGAAAGGATTTTAGATCCGTCCTAAGCAAGGGGGCAAAGGACAACGAGCCCAAGAGCGGTAGTGCTAGATGAGCCAGAGCATCAATTGGGAGGTGTGTGCGTACCGGGGGTGAAGGGGGGGACGTCCACCAGCTAAGCGGCATAACAATGGCGGGCAGACACTTACACAGGTGTCAGAATGAATCTGGTGCACGAAATTGTAGCAGCGAAGGAAAGTCTGGAGGAAGGCAAGCTGCAGCAGGACTGGCGGAGGGCGGGAAGGATACTAGCCGGAGGGCGGCCAGGCGTCGACGGTGCCTGACCAAGGAGGCGACTGGGGGGAGGCAGGCTTCTGCGGAGAGGATCGGGATGGCAGTGGATCGGAAACAGTTGGTGACCCATCACTGAACAGAAAGCCAAAAAACCTCTATTCGGTCCAAAAGTGAGCGGGAGGGTACCAGAAGGTCTTCTCCATAGAGGAGGATAGGTAACAGAAGGGAGACGGCCAGCCTGTGGCACAAATGGGGGGAGAGGCCAGACCCTGGGGGTGACAGCTGCTGAACAGTGGAAAAAGCACCCTGGGGAAGAGAGAGGCGGTGGGAAAAATGAGCGTGAGGGGAGAGAGAAGGGGTAAACCAGTAGCCCAGCGAACGGACCTGGGACTGCGGGGAGAACAACAGCGAATCAATAGCAATTAGAGTAAAATCAAGTGCCCCCCGCTGAAGTGGAGTCCTCCAATGCATCAGCTCAGTCTTGGGGACCGAGAAGGACACACGACGAACGGAGGCCTTACGCTTCAGACGGGAGTAAATGAGCTGTAGGGAGCGAACATTACCCAGATAAGAAGGAGACGCCACTCCTAACTACAGACCGCCTAGAGGTCCTTATATAGGCACTCTTCCCCCAACCCTAACCCTGGTGACTCATATCTATGAGTCACACTCTCGGTATGACTCATATTGAGTCATACTATAAAATCCATCAGCCGACTTTTATGAGTTAACTGTGCAACATACCCGACCAATTAAAACTCATAAAACAAGCCATGAGCCCTAAAGTGGTCATATGTGCGAAACCCATAACTCATAATATGAGTCATATTCGGAAATTATTACCTCATATGACTCACAAGTGTGAGTCATGCGCACGATTAACCAATCACAATATACCAATGATTGCACTATTATGCATCCTGTGAACCCCATGACTATTAATGAGTCATAGTGCGAAATCCAATAGCCTTATGACTCATAACTATGAGCTATGTGAAATCCTGCCTTGTTTTGTCACCAATCATGACAGTAAGTCACCAATCATGACAGTAAGTCACCAGTCCACTTGGCACTGTTTTGTAGTCGCCCTTTGTGCATTCAAGAGCTTATATTCCCTTTGAGTTCGTATTCGCTTTCTCCTTCAATCTCGATAGGAGGAGGAGGTTATTGTTTCTGACAGGGAAACTTGTTGTCTTGGTATAGTTTTAGTAGGGAGAAGGAGAAGGTATTATGGACACACATGTGCTGGGGCAAGGCCAATTTATAGGCGCTGGAATCCACCATTGCCGTGATTTTGAATGATTCAATTTTCCTGTAGTCCAGATTCTTGCATGGTCTGGTAATCTTGATATTTTTCTGCAGTAGCTACACAATGTCTCTTGACTAGAGGTTTGGCTTGGGTTTCCTGTGCTGCTCGTAGTTTTCTTTCTGTAGCAATTGCGCTCAGACTATTTCTGGATGTAGGACTTCATGCAGCAGACCCATATCCTCCTTCTTTGTAGATTCCTTTGGTATCATGTGGCCAATTGCCTCATGCTCTGAATGTTATCTGTAATTCGCGTAAAATAGTGTAGTCTAAATTGTTTCTTGTCTTCCCTTGTTATATGCAAATTCTGCAAGCAGCAGGATTTCTGACCAATTGTCCAGCTGATAGTTGACTTAGGAACACAGGTATTGATCCAGGATACCATTGGTCATGTCAGTTTGGCCATCCATTTGACGGTGGAAGACTGTACTCAATCGTCTTTCAATGCTCAAGGATTTCGCAGTTTCCTTTCATAAATCTGATCTGAATATAGTTTCCTGATCCATGATGATATCTCTTGGTAGCCCATGAAGTCTGAATATTGCCTTCAAGAATATTCTGTTGAAGTCTTTGGTTTTGATATCCTTGCTATAAGTATATAATGACTCATCTTGGTTAGCTGATCAATGACCACCAAGATGGTGTCATAATCTCCTGATTCTGGAAGATTGGGGAATAAGTCTATCGCTATTGATTTCCATGGTTGGTGTGGTACTTCATTTGGATGCAAGAGCCCGTATGGTGCATGCCGTATCGCTTTTGTCCTTTGACAGGTGTCACAATTCTTGACGTATCGTGGGATATCCTTGTGCATCTTGGGCCTGTAATATTGGCAGGTCAGGAGGTATGTAATCTTGCTTGTTCCTCCATGCCCTGCAGTTGGTGCATCGTGGTCTTGCCATATAATCACAGTTCTTATTTTTTCTTCTTCTGGAACCCAGATCTTGCCTTGATACCAGAGGTATCCATCTTTCCATAGGCATGCTCCTAGGGCACTCCTTTCATCTCCATGTCTCCTCTTTCCAGGGCCTTGTGGATATCTTTTATCTGCTTGTCCTTCTTGCTTGCTTGGCAGATATCTAAGTCTTCTGCCACGAATTTGACCACTTCCCTTGCTTCAAAGTATTGTTCTGTTGGTAATAAAATCCTTCGTTTCTGTTGGATCTTTGCGTCCTCTTTTCCAGGCATGTCTTCAGCTCTTTTCATAAGAGAATCTGATTTTCCTCATTCTTCTCCTGAATGATATGTATCTTGATATCAAACTGGCTAAGTGTTTGACTGCACCGGATTTGCCGATCATTGTTTTCATTGGTCCTGGTAAAGGGTACAAAAATTCTTATGGTCAGTGAGAATCAGTATTCGGTGTCGGCTTCCTTTTGCATACCGTCTCCATTGCTTAAGGGCTTGGACAATGGCCAGGATTTCCTTGTCATGAATTTCATAATTGCATTCTGCTGGCGACCGCGTTTTTGCCCAGTAGGCTAGTGGTTGCCATTTTCCCTCTGTTCCATTTTGCGATGGTATGCCTGACCATTTATATTTTGATGCGCCTGTTTCAAACATAATTTCTTTGCTAGGATCATAATAAACCAGGAGTGGTACCGAGGTAAGTTGTCTTCGGAGTTCATCGAATACCACTAGTTGTTTTTCTCTCCAATTCTATTTGGCTTTCTTTTTTATTTGTTCATATAGGGGTTTTACTATTAGGCTATATCCTTCTATGAACCGACGATGGAAGTTGCAGAACCCATAAAGCATTGAATGCCATTTTTGGTTTCTGGTGGCTGCCATTGCCATATTGCCTTAGTTTTGATAGGATTAACACTGACTCCCTCTCTGTCAATAATGCACTATAAGTATTCCGTTCATTCTTGTGGACTTCGTATTTGGAAGGCTAGATGGTCAGTCCATCTTTTCTTAATGCTTCCATAATCTTCTGGGCTAGGTCCGATGTGGTTCCATGTTATCCAAATCTATCAGGATATTATATAGGTATACGATCCAATATATGTTCAGCTATCGCCTCGAAATCCTGTAAACCCATTTTTGGATTACTGCTGAAGGATTCTAGAGTCCCAATGGCATAACAGTATATAATTATATGCAGTATTATGTTATAAATGTGGTTTTCTATACGTGTCCATTCTTTATTCTGATGTTGTGATAGGCTTTATGGATGTCCAGTTTTGTGAAGACTTTGGCAGTCCTGATCCTGTCGAGGGCTTCTCCAATCAGAGGAAGCGGGTATTGGTCTCGCTTGGTGACCTCCTTGAGTCCTCGCTAGTGGCCACATAGTCTGAGGTTGCCGTTCTTCTTTTCACAAATAGGATTGTGGATCCCCCATTAGCATAAGAGTCCCTCTACCATCCTTGGTTTTTGTTGACTCGGATATGTTGTCTCAGTTCTTCCAGATCTTATTCCCCTAGAGGGTGTAGCTTCCTTGCTGGTACTGTTTCTCCTTTCCTTAGGTTGATTGCAAAGTCAACTTTTGGTTTGTGTAAGGTCAGTCGAGTTTCTTCTTCTTCCTTGAACATGTCCAGGTACCGTTGATATTCCCTTGGAACAATGTTTTGTACTTTCTCTTTTCCTTGTCCCTTCTTTGCCTTGAGAGCTAACTCAGTACAGATGTTAATAGTTTTGATCCAGCTGGGCTCCTTTGCCTTGTAATCCGATTTGAGGATTCCAGTGACTTCGCCTTGTCGGTAGACCTTGCCGAACGATATAGAGGAGATCTCGTTATTCTCAATTCTTTGGCGCTTTAGTTTGTCTGTACTTTTAAAGCCGGATTCGCCTCTCATTGTTGGAACTAATGGCTCCACTTCTCTGTATTGTCCTATTACTATCTTTTCGCATATCAACTGTGCTATGTGGTCTCCTGGTTCAACTTTGTATTCGTCTTTTCCTAAGTTAACCAGCACCACTTTAATTTCTCCTATATAGTCAGTGTCGATTACTCCTGCATTAACAGAAATACGAGGTTTAACTGACAATCCGCTGTGTGGTGATATCCGCCAATAGGTGCCTACAGGTAGTCCAATAGCTATTCCTGTGTTGCCAATTGCTGGTTCTTTTGCTGGGATGGTGATCTTGTTCCTTGTCAACAGGTCATGTGCTGCCGCCTTTGCTGATCATCGGAGAGAGATTCTTGAAGTAGTGTTTAATCTCTGTATTTCGATATTCTGTACATGCTTGGCATGTATATTCGAGAATTGCATACCCAAATTGTCTTCCTGGGTTTCTGCTTTGGGGACTAGGTCCACCATTGGCCCGTTTTGCAGGCATTCCCTTGTACACCTCTTGCTGTTGAATATAATCTTGTTGCTTTCCCAATCGATTTTGGGTTATGCCTTTTCAACTATTGCGGTCCGAGTACTGCCTCGAGGTTGGGCAAATCTGCAATTTGGAAGGTGGCCTCTTTCCTATAGCTGACAATGTCTATAGGTACCTCTGCTATTTGGGTAATAAGTCTCAGAGCGCTTTGCTCCCCATCTGCATGGTAGATTTCTATTATTTATTTTGCTTACTTTGTTTGTATTCCGTGTCGTTGGATAAATTCTTTGTTGATAAAGTTTTCTGTTGTGCCTGATTCAATCATCCCATTGTGAGTGACTGTAGTGTCCCTGCCCTCTAGAGGCATCTTGACCATGCCATAGTCTTTTTCATGTTCCGAAGTTTCCATGTTTGATAATGCCGCTTAAATAGTGCCGATTCTGATGGTTTGGGTTTTTGTGTCCGGCAGCCTACCTCTTCTTGAGGGCTTTCCTCATTTCCTGACTCATCAGCCATTTTTCAGGTCTCTATTTCATGCAAGTTGGTATGTGGCTTCTATCTGTTGTTGTTAGTCTTGCTGTTGAACTAGCTAGTATAGTCTTTCTCATCCCTAGTATTTCGACAGTTGTGGATTGTTAAAATTCTTCAATTCGTTTCATATGTATATTTCCTATGGTAATATTTTTATGTCTCTGCTTGGTTATTTCTAGTATACTCAGGGAAACTACGGATATTACTACAGGTAGGGAATATCATATTCTCGCTTATATTTCATGATAATGTTTGAGAATTAATGCGTATATTTCTTATGTTATGTGCGGGATTTCTTGGTTTTCTTTCCATGTATAGTGACCATTTACCAGTCATGTATCATGTGTTGTCATTCCGTTTATTTCGCGCACACCACTTCAGATTACGCATATTTTATTGAGATTTCCTTGTTAGTTTTTGAGGGTCAAACATGTTCGCTCTTATGTTTCTTACAATGTTTTCCCTATTTTGTTAGTAAGTACAAGGAGGACACACACCTGTATAAATAGCTTGTTGCTGCTTACTTTGTTTTAGTTAATTAAGGACTATAACTACTGCCAATCTACCTTCATACTACAATACTCCTCACACAAGCATGCACATAGTATACTCTTAATACTGTGTTGTATTTTCGTACTCATGCTATAAGATTGTGCCAATACACATAATTTGAACAGATTATGAGCCCGGTACATCCATAGCTATACGACTTACACTTACCCGCTATCCTCTTTCACCGTGAAACAAAATCCTCCCGAAACGAAACAAACAACTTTTACTGAAAAACTATTTCCTGTAACATTGAAACATTTCCTTGAAACGAAACACGAAACGAAATGTTCTTTGCGAAACATTCTTGGCAAATCGATACGCAAAGACTTGGCACTCCTTGCTAAACTGCAACCACTCACAAGTGCAAAGCAAAGTACCGGTACTTAGCAATCAAAGTCACTTTGCCTTTAGCGAGCAAAAATGGCCACGGCAGAACCCACCGTTCCTCCTCCAGAAACTCCTTCACCAAATCTCAGATCTTATGCCAACAACTCCAAACATAGTTGGACACCCAGTTACAAATTGAGCTCCATCCCAAAGCTCACTGGCCCTGATAACTACCGGCCCTGGCGAGATATCACGGAATATGTCCTTACTTTATATTATTGCTGGGACATAGTAACAGAAAAGGAAACTCTACTGGAGGAAGATGAGGACGCGGATGGAAATTATAACTCGGAGACATTAGATGAATTCCGCGATTGATACCAATGGGCCTCGGCCTACTTCCTTGAAACGATTGACCCATAATGGCTTATTTTGTTAGCCACCCACAAAACACCCCCCGCTATCTGAAAAGCGTTCCAAGATAAATTTTCTAGAGAATACACCACCTCCTTCTTCGCACAACTCAACGCTGTCCTCGATACCAAGTACGATACCTCTGCACCTATTGCAGACCATATCAACCAGTACGATACCCTCTGGAATCGAATGCAACACCGTTGCTCCTCCTCCTCTGCTGACAACCGATATGCTCTACCATTTATATTCAAATTGGTATTCGAGTCACCAAAGCCAAAGCACCAGTTCTTCTTCGCTCACTTCCCGTGTCAATGAGTAATATTGTCGACAACCTCTAAACCAAGGAGGACCATACCTACGACCATGTCTACAACGTGTTGTTGAAGGTGAAAGCCTCGGTTAGCCCTGAGGACGACAAAGCGTATAAAAGCGCTGATGTCTAAGGAAAAGGAAGGGAACTTCCCTGGAGACCTGCGGCCACATCCAAGCAATGTACCTACTGCAAGAAGCATTACCTCACTGCTTGCGCTGAGGGACATACTTGGAATGAGTGTGATAAACTCAAGGGCGACAACCAAAAGAAGAAGGAAAAGAAAGCTATTAGTTCAGCAAAGATCGGCAAAGAAGAAATATCAGAACCGGTCAGTACATCCACATACCTCCTTTCTACAAAAAAAACTCCTCACCCACACAACTGGGTAATCGATACAGGCGCAAGATCTCACATCACAAGCAACCTAGACCTTCTTATAAACTTCGAACAAAGTACAGGGACTTTTAAGTTGGGCGATGATTCGGTAATAGAATTATGTAGCCGAGGAACTGTCTAGCTCATGGACAAAACTTCAAACGGTCTTGTAGACCCTTTATTCCTAAAACAGGTTCTCTGGGTTCTGAAGTTAGGTCAACGTAACTTGTTGTCATGGCGCGCTATTGTTTCTTTGGGGAATGGTTTTTCTTTGCGTAGTAAAGGGGCGGACATGTTTGTATACATGGAGAATAATGGAGAAGTAATATGGGGAAAGCTTGATGGTCAAGATTATGTTGTGCAAGAAGAGAAAGTAGTGGCGAACAAGATGACTTACCAACAGTGGCATGAAGCCTTCGGACATCCTTCACCATCCTACCCCAAAAGTACCCACTACTCAGGCAATCCAACTATCCACTTAGTTCCGAAAGACTGTGAGTGTGAAACCTGCATTATCTCCAAAACAACTAAATGCAAACCCGAATCTACAGACAAAAGATGTGAAAATGCCTATGAATTAATCCACTCTGATCTTAGTGGAAAATTCTCAACCCCTTCCTTTGGAAACTCCTGGTACTATGTAACCTTTATTGATGATTGTACACGGTAAACTTGGATTTACCCTCTTAAAGCCAAATCCGATACCGTTAAAGTATTCAACAAATTCATCAAAGAAAGACACACCTAGGACAACACTACTATTAAGCGATTCAGGACCGATAATGGAGGAGAATATGTCAACAAAGATATGAAAACTATGTTTGAAAAACTGGGTATCATATATGACAAAATACCTCCCTACTCTCATGTATCTAGTGGCGTTGCTGAATGGTACAATAGGACCATTATCACATTTAGACACTCTATGTTATCAGGTCTTACCCCGCGTTTATCGGCCGAAGCAGTTACAACAGCTGTATACCTCCGGAATATCCTCCCTAACCGATCCATAGGAAAACTAACGCCCTTAAAATCTATCTACAACAAGAAGCCATTAGTAAACCACCTACGCCCCTACGGGACCAAATGCTTGGTCCATATACCTGAGGAGACCAGAAAACCAGGATTAAAGTTACATCCCCAGGCCATAGATGGATACCTTGTTGGATATACTTCCTCCAGCAAAATATACCGTATATACATACCATCATTGCACAAGATCTCAGAAACGCGTCAGCTCCACTGGACAACCAAGACTCTACTACCTCTTGATCCCAAGGAACCTGAACCCTCATCAGAGACCTTTGCAACACTCTACCCACCTTCCTTCTAAAGAGCACCGGCACCCGATAAAATTCTACCACAGGAAGTAAATGACAAACCAACCATTGAAGTACATCCACCTCCACCGCCTGAACATCCTGAAGATTATGACTGTCCCCAAAGTCCTAAACAAACATAGGAACCTCCTGTACAGGGGGTACAACCAGAAAGTCCTCCTGAGATACGGACCAGATCTGGCAGAACCATTCGCCCACCACAATACTTTGGCAGAGGTGTCACTGTCCCATCTGACGAGGATCCTAAAACCTATACCCAAGCTGTGAAAAGCTCGCTTAAGAAACAATGGACCCACGCAATGGAGAAGGAAATATAGGCACTTGAGAAAAATGCTACTTTCGATGAAGTAGATAAACCTACAGGATGCAAGATTATTGACAGTAAATGGGTATTTTAGACCAAGCGAAATGCTGATTGTACATTAGAAAGGTACCGTGCAAGGGCAGTTGCCAAAGGATTCTCACAAGTACCGGGTTTTGACTTTGTAGATACTCTTGCTCCTGTAATCCCATATGAATCACTCCGCTTCCTCCTTGCAACATGAGCTAAAAACCAATGGCGAATACGGCAATTCGATGTCAAATCTGCATTCAATTATGGTGAGTTGAAAGAAGAAGTCTACATGCGACTGTTACCTGGGTTCGGTAATGGAGACAAAGTATGGCGACTTAACCGAAGTCTCTATGGACTTAAGCAATCGGCGAACGAATGGTAGACTCTCCTCGCTAGATACTTAATATCCTTAGCTTTTGCGATATCCAGCATTGATCCATAAATGTTTGTTCACGGGAGAGACGACATATAACTCTCGGTTTACGTTGACGACATCGCTATGTACGCAGTCAACACCGCCCAAGCTACTTCGCTCATTGAAGACCTGAAAACGGCTTTTGAGATCACGGACTTAGGGGAAGCTACATTAGTACTTGGCCTTCACATCACCTATACAACAGACGGGATACATCTTACCCAGCAACGATACATCAAGTCAGTCCTCGAGTGTTATTGTATGCAAAACTCACGGCCAGTCTCGACCCCCTTACCCAAAGGCATTCAACTACGGAAAGGGACAGTGGATGAACAGATACCGGACATGTCTATATACCAATTGATATTAGGATCACTTATGTACCTGACTACTGGTACCAGACCCGATCTAGTGTTTACTATATCCTTTCTCTCACAATTTTCTTCCTGCCCGACCGAAATCCACCTAATGGCTGCTAAACACGTCCTTCGGTACATTCACAGTACAAAAGACATTGGACTCTTCTACCCTTGTACAACTACAAACGCTATGAACACCTATGTGGATACGGACTTTGCAGCTTGTCTTGATACCCTCCACTCCTTCTGTAACGGAATCCTATTATGGTTCTACTATTACTACCGACTTGATGTTGGTTATTACTTATTTGGGTTTATACCTGATAAGCGCTACTATTTGGTTGTTCCTTCCTACTTGGTTATGACTTCCTAACTGATTATTCTTTCCTTGTTTTGCTTACCACTACCCCTCCTTGCTTGTACCCATTTGGGTATCGCTATCCTCCTGCTATACCTGCTGGATTTATATAGTAGTAGCGATCTCTTGTTCCTTCCTGTTTGGATTCCATTACTTGTTTTGTTAGCTCCATCCTGTCGCTTTTAACCCTCTATGTTTGGAATATGGTTACCTTGGTATGCTGCCTCTGTTAGCATGTTTGTAGGACAGGATGTTTGCGCTTTTGTTTAGTTTTCCTAGCTACAATCTTTTGTATTTAAAGAGCCTACAATCCCTTAAGGATTCGGACTCCCGAGCCTCACAGGACTATCATCTTTAATACTACAAGTTGAACGGTCACTCTATTAGTTCCATACCTTTTGCCTTGTCTATTGAAGACCTTTCCATCGACGCTTCTCCCCCTATCCTTACAGTATCTTCAGAGTCGCTTGGGGATTCTCGAGATACTTGGGAGTAGCTTACACCTTCTCAGGGTATGTTATTCTCTTTAACAATGCCTGTATATCCTGGCGGTCCAAGAAGCAAGCCTCGGTCGCAACATCTACTACCGAAGCGGAATATGTAGCTATGTCCCTAGCAGCAAGGCAAATCCAATGATACATCAATGGTCTCAGTGACATCCGGCTTACAACACCGATCGCTTTACATGCCAACAATACAGGCGTAAATTTTCTGGCAACCAACCATCAACTTAATGTACGAACAAAACATATCGATATCCATTTTCACAAAATACGAGAAGAGATCGATAATGGTTCTTTCACACTCCAGAGGGTAGCGTCATCAGAAAACCTTGCCGACATTTGTACCAAGGTACTTGCGAAACCGGCACATGAACAGATGATGAGATTGTTGGGCTTTAAATAATGAGGGGAAGTGTTGAAATTCTTCAATTCGTTTCATATATATATTTCCTATGGTAATATTGTTTATGTCTCTGCGTGGTTATATCTAGTTTACTCAGGGAAACTACGGACATTACTACAGCTAGGGTATATCATATTCTCAGTTATATTTCATGATAATGTTTGAGAATTAATGCTTAGAGTTCTTATGTTATGTGTGGGATTATTCAGTTATCTTTCCATGTATAATGACCTTTTACCAGTCATGTATCATGTATTATCTTTCTGTTTATTTCGCTCACACCACTTCAGATTACGCATATTTTATTGGGATTTCCTGGCTAGTTTTTCAGGGTCAAACATGTTCGCACTTATATTTCTTACAATGTTTTCCCTATTTTGTTACTAAGTACAGGGAGGACACGCACCTGTATAAATAGCTTGTTACCGCCTACTTTGTTTTAGTTAATTAAGGACAAGAACTACTACCAATCTACCTTCATACTACAATACTCCTCACACAAGCGTGCACATAGTATACTCTTAATACTGTGTTGTATTTTCGTACCCATGCTATAAGATTGTGCCAACACACATAACCTGAACATGGATTTAATATCCTGGTTTGGTACAACTAAGGCAAAAGGTGTTGTTCCTCCTCCTCATTAACTCAGCCTGGGACAGGTTAAGTCATAGTATCCTTCTTGTTGTGCCGAGATCCATCGGATCTCCCATACTTTCAATATTATTACTAAATATCCATATACCGGTATTGTTTCTTGGAGGTTCCTATTGTCGGACTGCAACACTGCTGTTTCCCTGCAGGTGTTTAAGCATGTTGATATGGTTTTCCTTTGCGATTGCCCATCCTGGCAGATTGTCCTCTGTAGCAGCTACCATAGGGTCTGCTGCCATTGCGTCCTGCAGTGTCCGATTGATCCCTCCAGGAATTGACACCTCAGGGTACCGTTATCTTCATTGGCTTCCATTGCCATCTGGCTGAGGGAGTTCCCGAATTCAGTTACTGGTTCTTTTCCTTGTCGCATGGTGTCCAATTAGATCCTTGCTGCATTTTCTGCATCTATATCGCAAAACTGTTCCTTCAGTGCAGCAGTAAATTAGGTGTAGGTAGTCTATCTCTTAGTCCTCCTTCCTTCCATATGAGGGCTTATCCAGCATCCTACAGCGTCTCGGAGCAAGCTTTGACGTTGTGTAATTCACACTGTATGACGTGTTTCTTGGATTGCTTCAAAGTAAAATTGGCATTGTACTAGGAAGGTTCGTAGTTTGTTATTTATTCTATGAAAGGTGGGAGGTTTTTCCACCATAATTCACTGGTTGATAGATTCTCTCTGATTGCTCATCAGCTTCTGGATTTGCAGAAATTGGGCTGTTGTGAATCCTGCTAATTGGATTCCTGCACCTCTAGGTCTAACAGCTGGTGCTCGAGTGGTCATCCTTGCTGGTCTTGATGTTTCAGGTTCTAGTAATCCTGTTGGAGAGGCCGCTTCTGGTGCGCATGGGCTTGCAGTTCTTCAGGACTGGCTTCGTGACAGGTTGGTAATGGGTGCTTCTTCTAGTGCAGGACCAAGGTTGCAAGCATTGATTTCGCCTTATATGAGATCGATATCGTGACTGGTAGTGTCCGCTGGCTGTAGTTAGGTGTTGCCTATGTGACACTGCAAATTTTACAGTCCTTTGCTATCAGCTATTGTGTAAAAGATAACTACTTCTGTGTGCAGAGAACCAGTATGATTGAGTAATCCTTAAGGTCCTTATATTGAACTCCGGTTATTATCAGGCGGGGCACAAGCTTAGCCACTAAGGAAGGAGTACTATTACAATCAGTAGTACTAGGCAAAGATAAACTATTGCTCTTAGGCCTGTGCCTATATTGTATTAATAGCCGAACCCTATGGTTTCTATCGCACAACGCGTATATAGGAATGGGACAGTAAAGAGGTAAAGTATTAGTATAGCAAAGAACCTAGATGGTTGCGTAAAGAGTCCTCGCTACAGGCCGCCTAGAGGTCCTTATTTAGGAACTCTTCCGTCAACACTAACTCAGGTGACTCATACTTTGAGTCACACGACCTCTATAACTCATAGTGAGTCATAGTATGAAATCCATCATCTGACTCTCATGAGTCAACTGAACAACGAACCAAAACCACTCATAACTCATAAAACAAGTCATGAGCCCCACAGAGGTCACATGTGCTAAACCCATTACTCATACAGTGAGTCATATGCGAAACCTATTACATCATATCACTCATAAGCATGAGTCATGCGCACAATCAACCAATCTTAATATAACAATGTTTGCACTAGTGTGCATCATGTGAAACTCAATGATTCTTAATGAGTAATAGTGCGAAATATCCAATGCTTGTGACTCAAAACATTAAGTCATGTGAAAATCTACCTTGCTTAGTCATAAATCATGATAATGAGTTCTCTACGGTAGAAACCTTTCTTCTTGCCCTTCTCTGGTCCGCGTTACAGAGCCTTGTCGCTCTCAATAACAAGTTTGATGAGCTCATCTCACTTGGTTGTAACCAGGCTACAATCGGGTCTCCTCCTACTCATGTTACGAGGTAGCCAATTCGGTGCAGTTGAATTCCCTAGGCCGTGCTTATATTGAGAAGGTAGAAGAACTGTCTGGAAAGCTATGTTAAGAAATAAGATAAAGATAAAGGCTTTCTAGAAAGCTTTTTATAACTGAATAAATTTTTAAGGTCTCTTCTCCTTTGCTTGATGATCTCTTAACTCTGGAGGGGGGTTTTTTTTTTTGATTATCTCATCAATTCGCTTTTAATGTACAGGTACCTGCATGGAACGCTAGCTATGACATAAACGAAATGCTAATTCCAAATGTGCAAAATAAAAGTAATAAGTGCCCAAGTTCTCCCCTATTGATGACCATACCGTCAGCACAACCAAAAATCGGGTCTAATTCAAAAAGTAAAGCATGAAATGAAATCAAATAAAATCATAACTGCATGGAAAGATATAAGCAAGAATGAAAAGCCACTCAGTCTGAGTCATAGCCAGAGGAGGAGGAGGAAGCAGTGGTCGCAAATACCGCTAGCATAGTGGGTGGGAAGATTGTACGCATGGTATGGATCTATGAGGCAAGACCTAGGATCATTGCAGGTCGGCCCAGAGAGCAGAACCAGGGCCCCTCAAGGACAGCTTCAGGAGGTAATGCTGGCGTTCTTGGTACTTGGAAGGGCAGTGGAGAATCTCCTCCTCAAAGGTCTCATGCCCTGTATTGCAGGAAGGGCAGGTGAGTGAGCTGTCGGTATCACTACATGTGGGTTGCGCTTCAAGATATCACCTCCCTGTGAGCATCTGGTGTATTCTAACAGCGGTAAAGCGGTCGAGGCCCATAAAGGTATGTGGGCGGAGGGACAGTTTGTACTACTAGTAAGGGGGGTCTGGAGACAGCAGAGTCCAATCAGCAAGGAGGTCCGTTCTGCAGTCTTCTTTGATCAGTTTGTAGGATACCGCTCCTGAGATTAGAGGAGGGGGGGCAGGGATGGTGCCTGGTAGGTGGTGAGAATTTATGTGTGGGAGTTTGAAGCCGTCCTGTATCACCTTGACCAAGAGTTATCATATGCCTTTGATAGGAAGGTGGGTGCGGATAGCCGGTATAGGACTTGGTTGGTCCCAGCTGAGGGGGATTTAGTTAGACCAGAGGCTGCTAAGGAGGAAGCGGGAGGAGTCCTTTGCCATAAAGGTGGAGAAAGATGAACATGAGAGAGGCAGCCGGGCTGCAGCTGGGTTGATCTCTTGAGGGGAGCAAGTGAGCCATAGTGCAGCCATCCTGCGGTGGTGGGGGATGACCTAGTTGAGAGGGAGGAGGCACGCCTCACAAGGCAGGATGGATACTGGAGTCAATGAGAAACAGTTGGTAACCAACTGTCGGACCTTGCTCCTAAAGACTTCCATCTTCCTCATCATGGCGGTGTTGGGGATAAGGAGGTCAGCTCCATAGGAGAGGATGGGTAGGAGCAGGCCCATAGACACCCTGCGGTTGAGGTCGAGGACCCTGCCGATACCTGAAGGAGAGAGTTAATTTATGAGACTAAAATTCCCTTGGTCAAGGGTTAACCTCTTGAGGAAGTGAGCGGAGGTTTCGACCAAGGGGGAGAACTAGTATTGTAGCCATCGGACTATGGAAAAAGGGTGGAAAAGACTCCCATCAAGGGAAAAGGGAGCCAGGGCAGTGGGAGAGTGATATTGTGGAGTACCCCATTGCATGAGTTCAGTTTTGGGGACGGAGAAGGACACTGTGAGTGGGGTGGCCTTCCTGCATAGGCGAGTATAGTAGTGTTGAATAAGTTGTGTGTTCCTCTGGTATGACCCAGACCCTACCCTGACAGTAAAAATATCAGCATAGGAAACCATAATACCCTTAGGGATAGACAAGTTTAGGGAAGATATATAAATTAAAAATAACTAAGAAGAGATAGGGGAGCCCTGGGGGGCACCCACTTGAATAGGCAAGAAAATATTAGGAGAACCCAGAAAAATTCAGGTAGCATTTGCACTGTCAAAAAGGAAGGAACCCAAGAAACCATATAAGGAGACCTGCCTTAGGCGTTGAGAAGGGAAGATAAACAACTAGAGGAAAGATTATCGAAGCCCCCTTTGATGTTAGGGAAGAGGGTAGAGGTCATGAGGCCGGCAAGCTGCAGTTTACCGACTTCGTATGTGAGGGCAGTGCATGTGTCGAAAGTACTTAGTCCTGGAAGTGAGCCGCATTGGCTTAGGTGGATGAGGCCCATAGTACTGACTATTAGTGATAGGCGGAGTGCCATTATCCTTTCCAGAATCATAGAGATAGTTTCTAGGAGGAGAATGACAAGAAAGCAGAAGGGAGAGTTGTAGTCAGATTGTCCGGGCTTGGAGAGGACCATGACATTGGCCATTTTGAGAGTGGGGGGTGTGGAAACAATAGGTCAAAAGGGGACCTAGGGGGGTGGTGAGGAAGGTGGGGTTGATGTTGTAGATCCTATTCCATATACTGTAGGGGATCAGGTTAGGGGCAGGAGCAGAGGTGTTGGAGGACTTGCAGAGGGCAAGGGAGACTTCCTGTTTCTGGAGTGGCAGGAAGTCTACAAAGTGTCACATGATAGACAGTCAGGGTTGTGAGTGTTTAGGAGGGAAAAAATTGATGCATGAGGGAGGTGTTGACTTCGGCACGTGTGGTGGTGTTTGGCCTGGAGGGGAACCGGCCAGGTGGGCATCTGCTAGGAATCCGACAGGCAGCCCCTACTGACTTTGGCTCCAAGGAGTCATGGAGCAAGTTGCCCGGTCATGCCTTGGCCTGTTTTATAGCCTTGAAATATGGAAGGCAGGATGTACGGGTACTGTCAGAGAGCATGAGAGAGGGGGACATGTGTGATATCCTAGCTTCTCTGGAAAAAGCTTTGCGGAGTTCTGATAACTGAGCTGGCCACTATGGCTTTGACCTAAAGCAAGGGTGCTTATTTGGCATCTGTGGGGCTAGGAGGGAGGTAGGGTGACCAGGTAGCGATCAAACCAGGCACGAAGTGAGGCTGATGTCGGGAGCCGGAGAGGTGCGGGGACTGATAGATCTTTGACGAGAGGAGAGAGTGTGTACCAATGGGTTTTGGTCCAGTTAGGGGTGGGGTTGGGTTGGTGCAAAAAGGGCATTGAGAGGGAGATGGTGATTGGGATGTGGGCAGAGTCAGGCAAAGGAAGTTTGACACCCCATAAACTAACAAAGGAGGCAAGGGAGGAATTAGCAATAGCAATGTCTAAGACTCCTGGTCTGTTTGTGCTATCGTAGGGGAATATAGTAAATACACCTGGTATGTTTAGATATAAGTAGCCTAGCTCTGAGGCCAGGTCAAAACAAGGGGAAGATAGGTTAAACTCGGAGTCAGAGAGGACCTGTAGGGGGTCAGGAAGTGGATGGTCGAGGTTCTAATCCCCAACCAGTAGGGTAGGGAAGGTATGTTCCATAAACAAGGAGGGTGGGGTGATTCTCCGGAGGTGGGATAGGCGTCTGGTTGAAGAGTATTTATTGTAAATATGTAAGACACTATAAGCCAAATTAAAAAGGTCTGAGGGGGAGTGAATATCAATTGCTATGGGATTCAGCCAGTCGAAAAAAACTGAACATAATGCAAAAACTTGCATGAATTCTAGGACAGCATAAATGGCAACCCTAGGTTTGGCACCATTAGCAGTAGGGGGAAAAAATCCTTTAAATGCTGGATAATAAAGGTAGGTGCCCTTTAAAGATTAGAGGATCTTGCAGGGTGACGAAGTGTGTAGGGGTGGACATAGCCTTAACAGTATTGAATAAGGAAAGAAACAAATACCAGCTCTCAGGGCAGTTGTGCAGAATTAGGGTGAGGGTAGTGCCTGGCACCTGAGTCAGGGAAGAGGGGTCCAGTGCAGGACTCATTGGCAGGGGAAGGATGATGGGCCGTGAAAGAGCAGGAAACTGGAGTGCCAGGTAGGGACTGGTTGTCGTAGAGTGGTAAGATCCATGGTAGCAGTGGTGAGGAAAGGAGTCCTGGGTGGGTCGGGTAGTGTGGGTGGATCTTGGTCGATGTCGTCATCAGGTATATAGGTATCCTGTGGCCAAGATAGGGAGTCATCATCAGGGGGGAGGAGGGGACACAATGGGCAGGAACTGTCTGTCGCAGGATAGGGTCCTGCACAACCAGATTACATGAGGGGGGGGCCGGGACACAACCCAGCAACTGACTTGGTGTTTCCCCTTTGGGGCATGTGAGATTGGGGCATTGGTGAGCCACTCTCGTATGTGCCAGAGTACAGAGGGTGCAAGTGGAGATGGTGGATTTGCACATAGGGTAAAGGTGGCTCTAGAGCCACCACTTCCGGCATTCCACAAATTAAAAAGTCGAGTAGGCCATTTCGACCTGCCTGGTCGGGAGAAGCGTCGGATAGTGGAGCCAAGCCAATTGACATTGTCAGGGGCAACAGTGACTACGACAGATAGAGTGTTCTTCGTAGATCAGATATCAGGGTCTGTTTGAAGGAAGAGTGCTGAGTAGATAGCAATATTGGTTGCATTACGGACTGACTCAGAGGGGGCCGGGAAGAGGTCAGCCTGGTCCTCTGAGAGGTAGGCTGTATATAGGCTATGGTTAACCAATAGGACATCATTTGATGCACGGCTGAAGGTGCGGTAAGGGTTATTTCTTACAGGGAAAGCTCGGTTAAGGCGGTTAGTGATAGCTTCATAGTAGGGTGAAAAGGCAGTAGAGGGAGTGTGTTGGTCATTGCCCTGGTTGGTGAGAGAGCCTTTGGGATTGACTCGTGCAGAAAAGGGGAGACGGAAGGGGAAGTTTGCTTCCCTGAGGACAGCAGCTATTAGGTATAGGGCGAAGGCCGCCATTCGGTCAGCCTCTGCGTGAGGTGCAGGAGAGATGCAAGTGGCGAAAGATTTGTGCTCGGGGGAGGGTAATCGGGCCTGCCAACGAGACAGAGGCATGGTCTCGTTGCATGGTGCGACTTGTGCTGGTGCGATGGGTTTCTTTTCTTTACTTTTAGCTTTGGGTGCAGAGGATGAACTGGCTGCTACTGCAGCATAGGACCTGTTGTTAGGGCGGGACAGGTGGCGGGCGGGTCGACTATTGGAGGTAGAGGTGGCTGAGCAATACTCGGTTATGGGAGGGTATTTGCCAGCCCTCAAATCTGGGGCTTCACAGGAGTGTTGGTGATACACAGCATATGTGGCGGGGTTGCTATACTACTATTTTTCAACTGTGTCATAGCAGGTGAGGTTGGGGTTGGGGCCTTGATCTGCTTCCTGTGCAGATTGGGGTTCACTGCTGGGGTGAGACCTGGGTTGAGCCGGAGGGGTGCAAGGTGTGACTGTGGGAGGAGGAATGGGCTGTATAGCAGTGGCTTCTGCCATGACGCGGAGGGAGAGGTCTCTGACTGTGGCTTCCAAGGCTGCAATAGCAGGAGGGGGTGTAGTAGAGGGAGGGGCAGGGACAGAGATAGCGGAGAAGATCTCATCCATGCGCATGGTCAGTGTGGTGAGTCAGCTAATAACCTCATTAATTCTAGAGAGGGCTGTGCACAGCAGTGGGATGGTGGTTGCCTCCCCCTTGGAAAGGTTGTGGAGGAGGAAGTGGTCAAAAGTGAGGAAGGTTTCAGGGGAGAGGCTAAACTGGGTAACTAGAGCGTTTATGAGGTTTTGGGTAGCAATCAGGTAGTTAGCGAGGGGCACAGGGCTGCAGGTGCGAGCGGAGTGGGTTGAGTAGGAGCTATGGAGTGCTGGGTGCGCAAGGCTGACCTGGAGGGGCCAGGGGAGGCTGTAGCCATCACTGTTATACAGGAAGTGAAGCTGTATCGCAAAAGAGTAAAGCATAAGCTAGAGGCAAGATTTGGTGACTAGTAGCCGTTGCACATAAAAAGCCAAATCTTGATTTGCTAAAAAGGGCAAGACTATCAAGCGGGGGTGAAATTAAGGGTGCAGAGTGTGTCCCTTAGCTACGTAGTTTTTAGAATTTTTTTTTCGATTTTGATTATCTCATTAAATTACAGTTTAAGGTACAGAAACTACATGATGTGCAAGCTATGGCAGAAAGAAACCTCCAACTACAGTCCAACCCATCCTCCTGCAGCTAAAAAAACCCGCTTACTGAAATAAAGTTAGGCACTTGGGTAGAAAAAACTACAGAGAAGAAATAGGCCAGAAATCTGCCAAACACTGTAAACCTTTCACCTAGACAGACAAGTGACTTCAGTCATAAACTAAGTCTACCAGTGAACAAGAATCAATACCCTAAAAGGAAAACAAAACACCTAAGCGAGAATCCAACCTGAACCATCAATTTGGCCAACGGCACATCATGGCATATCCTGATAATCCAGGAGGGTCAGGCAGGGGATGTGGGCCATTATATCCCCAGGCATAAGGAGGCAAAAGGAATCAAGTCGCAGGAGGTCGGTAAGCTGATAGAGTAGGAGAGAGTGTTTGGTAGACGATGCAAATTGCCCTATCCTCTAGGAATTGTGGTAGTATAGTGCCCGCAGAAAGGGGGGAGCAGTAGGGTGCCAGCCGATGAACAGTCAGGAGGACAGCTGAGGATTGGATAGAGGAGGGGAGGGTCCAAGGACCAATGGAATCGTGTGCGTGACTATCTCAGCAGTTCCCATCAAAGTGAGAGTGTGGAAAACGACCATTAGACTGCTAGAGCAACTGTAAGCCTGTTGATAATTTCCCTCTACTGCAACCGTATCTCCCAGCCTTATAGGGAGGTCAGAGGGAATTCTCGACCATGCAAATGTTAAGCGAGGCAGAGCAAAAAGCCAAGCGAGGCAAAACAATAGTGGGGAAAGGAGAGGAACTATCAACAAGGATGGCAAAAGGGAGAGAAGGAGTGCAAAAGGGTAGACCCTAATGAGCACGAAGAGGCGAGAATCATTAAGACAAATCCCCACCACCTGGCATGGCTAAATGGTGAAGTTGAGTCAAAACTAAACTGGTAATGATTTTTCGTGTTGTTGAGATTTCAATTGCCGGGTATGTAGAGGATATGGAGGATGTCCCTTAGATATGGGGATTGATTTTTTTTTTGATTATCTCATTAAATTACTGTTTAAGGTACAGAAACTACATAAAGCACAAGGTATGACCGAGAGAAACCTCCAACTACAGTCCATCCCATCCCCGCGCAGCTAAAAAAACCCTCTTGCCGAAACAAAGTTAGGCACTTGGGTAGAAAATATATCTAAGAAGAAACAGGTCTGAAATCTTCAAACGACTGTAATCCTTTCCCCTCCACAGACGAGCGACATAGGAAATAAACAACGTCCAACAGTGAACAAGAATCAATACCCTAAAAGGAAAACAAAATACCTAAGCGAGAAATCAACCTGAACTATCAATTTGACCAACGGCACATCATGGCATATCCCGCTAATCCAGGAGGTGAGGCAGGGTATGTGGGCTGTTATATCCCGTAGCACTAGGAGGCGAATGGAATCAAGCCAAAGGCGGTTGGTAAGCAGATAGAGGAGGATGGAGTTTGTGTTAGACAATGTAAATGACTGGATCCTCCGGGAATCGTGGCAGTATAGTGCCAGCAGAAGGGGGGAGCAGTAGGGTGCCAGTTGATCAACCGTCTGGAGGAGATGTGAGGATACGATAGAGGAGGGGTATACCCTACGACCAATGGAATCGTGTGCGTGGCCATCTAGGCAGTTTTCATCAAAGTGAGAGTGTGGGAATCGACCATCAGACTGCTAGAGCAACTGTAGGCCTGTAGAGAGTTTCCCTCTACTGCAACCCTGTCTTACAGCAGTATAGGAAGGTTAAAGGGAATTCCCGACTGTGCAAATATTAAGCGAGGCAGAGTAAAAAGCTAAGCGAGGCAAAACAAAAGCGGGGAAAGGACAAGAACTATCAAGAAAGATGGCAGAAGAGGAGAGAAGAAGCCCAAAGGGGTAGACCCTAAAGAGCAGGGAGAGGAGGGAATTATTATGACAAATCCTCACCCCCTGGGATGGCCAAAGGGTGAAGTTGAGTCAAAACAAAAGTGGTGATGATTTCTCGTGGTGGTGAGATTTCAATCACTGGGTGTACAGAGGAGACGGAGGATGTCCCTTAGCTATGGGGTACTCCTAACTATTTATAAACTTTTCCCGCTACTTATTTTTGCCATATTATAGAAGTATCTTGAGAGACTTTGGCCATGGTCTAAAAGTGCGAACAGAGTTGGACCCAGGAGATGTATGATCCCACTAGCGGAAATAATCCTGTGGCACTGTCTATTCCTCCAAGGGTGTAAAGCACTCTACCAGAAGATAGTATTCAATCATGTTTGCCAAATGAACTAAGTTCCCGTTGATGCTGCCCAATTGCAAATGTCATATGGAATACCAGGTGATCAGTCTGGATAGCCATCTTTCTTGCATATATGCACTCATGTGCATATGCATTTGGATTATCAAGAATGCAGAATTTATAATATATCCTTTTGGATATATTACTCTATCATCTTTCACCCAGGCTTGGTAGTTCTCGATATGATCCTATTTCTTGCCAGTGTGGGTTGTAGTTAATTTAGTTACCTCCTGGCGCTATATACCATTATTTCTTTCAAGCCAAAAGTCTAGTACCATATCCCATATGTGTAACATTAAGGCACAGGACTGGTTTTATGAGTTATCATTTGTTTTGGTATTTCGCGCAGTTGTCTTGTAGGCGTACCTGTTTTATTTCATACTATGACACACTATGAGTCATAGATGTTGTATGACTTAGTGGTATGAGTCACCTGGGTAAGGGTTGAGGTAAGAGTCCCTATATCAAGACCTCTAGGCGACCTCTCGATAGAACTCTTCATACAACAATCTAAGTTCCTTCCTATACCATTACTTTACCTCGTTATACATGTCCCACAATTGGGGTTGTGCCATAGGAGCCATAAAGGTTCATCTATCGATACAACCTAGGTATAAGCCAAAGAACTTTAGGGGACCACCTACTTGTACTATTAGTTACAATAGTACTCCTTGTGTGGTAGCTGAGTTAGCATCATCCAGTGTACGTGCTCGAGTTCGGAATATGGATATTCTGCACGTCCCAGTGGTTAATACGATATCTCTTGAGCAGCAGTTACCTCTTGCATCTCATCTAATCCCATAGGATCCTAAAAGTCACTCATATCCGGCCTTGTGCCCCACCCACATTAAATGAAGCCTCCTCAGTCCAAATCACCTACCGGCACTCATCCGCTCCCCAAGTTGAATGCTCTATAACCCATTCATATTGGATGACTTTCTGGGCAGGGGTAAGGAATAGCTTTTGTCTAGCGACCCGTCGGTTGAACCTATCCTCCAGTAGGGCTTGCTTGATAATCTCAGCTGAATTATGAATACAGAGTAAGAGGGAAAGAGACGAAAATGGGAGACGGCAGTTACTTGCACTTGCAGTTACAACTGATACTAACTTCTAGCGCCCTACAGGGTCACCCAGGCGGGGCTTTCCTGAACGATGTTGTCGTTTGAACTTTACCTGCTGACCTTGGCTGGATTTTCAGTGAATTGTGCTGTACAGGATCCCTAAGTTTTGAGTAATACGTCCAATTCTCCATCCAGCTTGCACTTGTAATCAATAGACTGTTCTCCTCTGGGCTTTTAAAACTTCATGGCCACTTTTTTCCTTTGCCGCTATTGGGGATTTGTCGATATGTTGTAGACTCATAATCTGTAAGAATTGGTTAAGTTCCCCTTCAAGTCAATTAATCATTGAGTTTTGCCCAAAATGTTTTTAAAGAATAACAATAGATCAAAAAAGTGAAGTATATCAATAGAAAATAGGTATAATGAGCCACTAGAGTAAGGAGATGCCTAATTTTCAGATTTCAATTGCTCCCTCTGATTCCTTTTAGATTTACCAACCGTATAACTACTCCATATACATCTACTAGTTCTAGACTTTATAGTTTTAGCTTTCTCCTTTGATATCCGAAGCCAATCCGGTTTCCCTTCACTTACCATGACTTTTCAGACATTTCCAATACATATCCGTACACTACCTCATATACTAGCCTCAGACAGGTTCACTGTTAGTGTATCCAATTCTACCTTGACCTCTATGACCATTTTACAACTTTTCTGTATAGTTGACAGTATAGGTTCACTTCAGATCTGCCAGGAAAGATGTACCTTCACACAAAGGAACACTCAAAACCAGATAACGTGCTGTCTCTTATCAAACTCCTTAAAATTCCCAATTTCTTTATACTCATACTAATGCCTGACCCTTTGTCCCAGATCACTTCCTATACTGGTAACTTTTATTTTGGATTTTGGCAGTTGATGTTCCCGTGTTATGAGTGTCTGTTCCCGGATTAATTGCTATGATCTGACTCGTACCAGATTACCTGGCTAGCGTGGAAATGACGTTAGAGCTTGTGGCCAGCCGGTTTGACCTCAGGAAGGGGAGGTGGGGTAAGCGAATATCACAATTCCCTAAGTGGTTGCCAATAAGAAGGTGTGAATACCAGTAGAACTTTCACTACCATTCCATCTGTGGGCATACCCACTCAGTATTGATTTTTTTGCCACCCTAGATGTCCAGTTTTACATTCGCCATTACCTTAACATTACCTGCAACTATGTTACTCTCATATCTACCACTTCTGCTAAGCTGCTAGGCCCATTTTCAGTCACCTCAGAAAATGTGGTAGACGAGATCTCCACGGCAGCAATACTTGAACTATTCCTAATCTTGGAATACACTGAGTTTTCTGAACCAAAAGCAACAAATACAAATGAAAGAATAGTTGAGATCAACTTTCAATAGTAAAATCTCTACTTCTACTTTCTGTTTTTTTTTTTTTTTTTTTTTAGAGCTGCTCAAGATGAAAAAAAAAGAAATAAAAAAAGTGTCCTCTTTCACAGCTCAATTGTTGTTGTATAATCTGGTATTCTCATTTATTCTCTTATTCTTTTCAACTTTTTTCTGACGTTTATCAAGAACCCCTCCCAAATGCAGAAATATGTGGAGATTTTACTTAACTAGGTAAAGTTGCCTTCCATTCACGGATCCGTGGCACAGACCTCTTCGACCCAGGCTTGTCCCAATACTTCCCCCCTGCCCCGAGTACTCGACTACTGGTGTGACCACTTCTTACAGCCGATCACCTTCCCTCCACCATTCCTCAACCTCCTTCACGCCACACACAAAGTGCCACGCCTCGCGCAGGGCTCGTCTCGCTGAAGGCACCCCCGGTCTACTTTTCTCTTCTTCTCGTTCGGATCCTTCCTAAACCCGATTGCTTCTTTGTTGGCAAGGAAACGCCCGGACCGATTGCCCCTTGGATTTCTTTTCCCCAATTCCCAACAGCTGTCTTTTGTCTGAGTGTCTTGCAAGTCCGACGAAATCTACCCTATATTCGAATCAGCATACTGTAGTCGCTCTAGATCTTACCCATACTAGAGTATACAAATGGGTCGCGACACGGGTTCCGCAAAGTTTGTCTCAATAGCTGGGAGCACGGGCCTGGTGGTGAGTACCGGTAGATACATTCATTCATTCATCTCCGGGGCTCTTGTTTTTGTCTTTATCACCGCATCCTTCATCTCATCACCTAAGTCTCATGGGGAGGCTTGCCCCGAAAGTATTGATGACGTAATTTACTAACCTTCGTGTGAGAAGGGCTCCTTCGCGCTCCAACATCTTCTCTCGAGCCCAGAGGTTTCCCATGTGTATTCCTTGACGCGCCGTCCTTATCCTCACCCCGTTACCGACCCCGAATCAAAGCTTAAGCCTCTCATCTCGAGTGATATTGCAACATGGCCCGCCACGCTTGGTTCTATCCCCACGGCCTCGTTTGTCTCTGGCCTTGGAACTACCCGTGGGGATGCCGGCTCTCTCGAAGCTCAACGTAAAATCGACTTCGACCTTAACCTTGATTTGGCAATGGCAGCCAAAGCAGCCGGCGCAAAATGTTACGTCCTAATATCTGCCGCCGGTGCAGACTCAAAATCTCTATTCCCTTACATGAAGATGAAGGGGGAATTGGAGGAAGCAGTTATCAAGATAGGGTTCGAAAAGACGGCAATCCTAAGGCCAGGGCTCATTGTCGGGTCACGTGAGAAGGCTAGGTTGCTAGAGCGCCCTCTCCATGGTGTGGCCAATCTTCTTGGTGCTATCTCAGGTGGAAAGTTGAAGGATTGGTGGGCTCAGGATGCAGATATCATTGGGAAGGCGGTTGTCAGGGCTGCCCTGGAGGAGAGTGTTTGGGAAAGTGTGGTGGAGCAGGAAGGCGGAAAGAAGGTTTGGCACCTCGCTCAAGCTGATATCGTTTCCCTTGCGAAACATTCAGGATCTTAAGTCGGAGGCCTGAGTTTTAAGTGGGGAAGGTATATACGTGCGGGTGCTTGTGCGAGTGCTTTTGTGTTCATTTCGTTTCTTTCTCCATTTTTTCCTTCCCCAATCGATGTCAGGGTTCACAGGCTGTGGTGGTTACATAATATCAAATTAGGCCGTATCAGTATTTGAATTCAAACGGGTGACGCTATATCTCTATTGTATGCTTTAGTAATTAAACCTCATTTTGCATGCATATTGTTACCCACCCGAGTTATTTCTAGCAATATAGGCGTATATAAACCGATTAAATTAGCTAGGTTCTCAAAGGTACCGTACAGTAGGTTGAGTAAACTGGGGGCTGAGGGAAGAGCTCCTGTTTATATGAATGCTGACCGAGGTTTATAGGGAGAAGGATAGGAAGCGCTATACATGAATATGATCGAGTGCGGGAAAAGTAACGTGCGGCCGGCTGCTTGGGCGTGGCGGCTCCATGTGAGGAGCGGGTTCCGGAATATTTAATGCAGGGCACGAGAACTGGAGCTCAGCAGTATTAGGTATCATGGGAAGGGAGGGGAAAGAAAATAAAAGAAGAAAAAGGAAGTCCTGAAGTCTGTAATGCACACAAAAAAAGTGTAGCCAACCGATAGATTATCACTTTGCCTCACAACTTATATATCTGTGGATGTGAGAGGACGAGAGAACCCGAATTTTAGTGGGGAGGATTGACGAAATCTGAACCTATGGATTGAGGGAAGCCTAACAGCATCAATATTACTACAAGAGTGCGAGGCTCAGGTGGTCGGATGGGCGGCCTAACTTAAATGCTAGCTGTTATTACAAAGAGGAAAGGAGTATGTATAGGGTCAGGCAGGAAGTTATTGAACAGTGAATTAAAGTTGACTTGCAAAAGATATCTCTGGCCATTCGGGTATAGTGTTCCCAATCCTTGCAGAGGGCGGTATGAGAGGGCAAACGTATCGTGCCTGACACTAAGCCAATTGGTTATCCAGCCCAGGTAGGTCACTACAACCATTAGGTCACTTTTGTAGGTATATTCAACTGTTCTCCACCAAGACACCTCTTGGTATGATACCTAGGGTGGTGGGGGTTTGCTACTCGTATACTAAGGGTATTCAAAATTAAAAATCTGGAAAATTTCTAGCGTATGGTTCCAGACGTCAAGTGTGTGAACCAGGCATTTCTAAACGGGGACACCTTGGCATAAAATTTATTTGAGTATGTTGAATTCCGATCTATAGTACATCAAAGTTTTTATAATAATTGCCAGGCTATAGCTGAAGTATATAATATGTAAGCCTTGTAAAATTATATTAATTATTATGGGTATCAAGATAAAATGATGTTCTATAATATATAATAATAGTTCAGACCTTTATAGTAAGGATTTAGGTAGTTTTATAAAAGAATTTCCATATTGACTACAGGTATAATATGTTTAAAATTTCCTGATTGTACAAGTGACTGTATCTAACATTTGCCTCTGATGAGCAATTCAACATGTTTCAAATCTTGTCTCATCTGGGATGATCGAGCAAGGCCTCAGTCACACAAAAGAGGTAGTGTTACAAATATAGCAAAAGGTGCAAATAATATAATGCAAGAGTATATGAGTGCATTTTTGTGAAAACGACTACAATGGGCGGTTGCCACCACTCTCATAATTTAATCCTCTGTAACCTCTACCTGATAGAGTAGGCTGTCAGCTTCTCAGAATATATTTAAAGTTAAATTTGAGGCCAAATTGGACCTAGAATCATCCGAGTTAAAATTTTAACAAAAATCTTTTTTTTATAGAATGATAGCCCCTTTTGAAAAGTTCCTGCTATTAAAGTTTGAAATATTTTAGGAGGAGGAGCAGTGGTTATTTTAGTTGTTATTAAAATTGCTCAGTTAGTCAAATATTTCATAGACATGATACAGATGTACTAACTCAGTAAAATGCAACATAAATTAAAGGTTATAGGGCTCAAAGTTGGGACATGATTGATTTAATATATGTAAGAATATGATTATAGAGTTCAGGATAATAATAATAATGATAGAAGTTAAAATTTAGCTTGTATTGGTTTAAGAAAATCAAAACATCTTGAATAATTAGGTGAGGAAAGTAGAATTTCCTGGTTCTACCCTACCAACTAGGTATTGTAGTTGCCTTTCTGGCTAAAAGAATAAAACCAACAGCCTATTAACCTAAATTAACTGTTTCATAAACTTTCTATTATTATCAGATATAACCCTTGTTTAACAACCACTATATTTAACCCTATTTTTTTTTAATAATATTGAAGAACTATAACAATTTTTGCATAGCAATAAGTAGGCAAAATTTGGCTTCTCATATCTCCAATTGCTGATTTTTTTTTCTTATTAATTGTTGTGCTATTACAACTTGTTCGTAAGAAAACTTGTTTTTCCATTTTATCAGACTTATCTTGGTTGCTATGGAAACTAAAAAGGGCTTTTACTCAAAATAACAAAAAACCCAATATAGTAACTTTCCCAAAACAGCACCCATAAAGAACTGATATAACGCCTCCCTGGGTGTCTTAGGCACTAAGAGGAATGCGTCTTGGTAAGGTATAACGATAGTAACTCAGATCCCAAACTGTCGGGACTTCAAGTGAATATTACTACTGGAGATCTCAATAAGTTGTTTAACAGCAGTTGATTACTATATCGCCAGCTTCACTAAGTCCTAGACTTACTTGCTGTGGTTTCGTGCGAACAGAAAAGAAGTAACTGCGCAACCAAATATATTGAAAACTCTGTCTGTCGAAGTCTGCCCTGTCTAAGCTCCAGAGGGGCAGTCTCAAATACATGATCTCGCTTTATCCAAAGCTTTCCATATCCTTCCATTTGATTTACAATCAATGGATATAACCAAGCTCTGCTTGTAAAGTCCTCCAATAAAACAAATGCCTCATGCACCTAAACGGTAATGCAAATAAAATATGTATCATCCCGATACACAAAACAAAACATAAAACATATTGGGTATCAGCCTGACATATGAAACCCAACATAAAACAAACTAAGTATCAAACGATACTTGAAACCAAACATAAAACAAACTAACCCCTTGCTAGCCCTGCTAGTTTCAATTAGCCTTGTCAGCATTAACAATAGTAACCAATACCGTTTACATCCCGGAAATAAAACAACTGTTTCCAAAAACAAAACCCATAAAACAATTTCCCTAAATACGAAAATCCGAATCAAAACCATGTATTGATAACCTCGCCATCATCTGAGACCCCAGAATCGTCATAGTTGCTCTCCAAGTAGGGTTTCCAAAATCCATCATCCACCTTTCCTTCATCAGCAAAGTCTCCATACACTGGTATCTTTGGCGTAAACCCAATCTCGATATATCGTGTAATGATAGGAAACTCGTCGCCTGTACAGTTATCCGTCCACCATTCCTGCACAAGGTTCATAGCGTTCTCCAATCCCTCAACAGGCTTCCAGCTGTTCTCAGAATCCGCATAACCTTTCCACTTAATAAGGAACTGGTCTTGTCCTTAGTGCTAGCGGTGATCCATCATTTGCTCAACTTCCCATTCCAGTACCACTTCAACCTGGATGGGCACTGGTTTCGCATAGGCCCTGCCTAAGAACCTATTATCATTGTTCTCCATGAATCTCTTAACCATAGAGAAATGAAATACACCTTCCTTACATCGGTAAACTCTAGTATCCATCTTGACTATGTAGTTCTGTGTGTAGAAATTGTATTCCAAAACCTGGAAGGGTCCTCACCATCTGGGTTCCAGCTTCTTGCTTCTTCCAGATTCGGTATCGAATAAGTCTCCCCAGACTAACAATCGATCACCCACATCAATGGGTTTGTGGGTGGTCCTTCTTCTAGCTGCCATCTTGGTACTCCTAAATCTCACCATCTTGACAGATTGGTAGGCCTCATTCCGCAATGCCTGGTGTCTGTTCAGGAAGTCATTAGAGGCGGGCACCAGGGTGTTTCTGACTCTGATAGTGGACAGCATAGGGTAATCTCGTCCATACACTGCCTTGTATGGTGACATGTTCAGGACACCAGAATGTGCTGCATTCTCGTAGACTGCTAACGCGGGAAGCGCAAGTAACCTGTTACGATCCTAAGTGGTAAGCTGACATGCAACATGTAACTACTTCTCTTTGGGTTGGATGAATATGACCGGGCCATTGTTATAGTCCGGTATGGGGCGTGGCGCTAATCTCAGCCACCAGGGTAGGAGTACTTTTGCAACGAGTAGTATTAGGCGAGTTTCCACTATTGCATTTAGGCCTATGCCTACGTTGTATGGATAGCCGAACCCTATAGTTGATATCGCACAACGCCAATAGAGGAGTGGTGAGGTAAAGAGGTAAAGTAAGTGTGTAACCTACTACCAAGTATCCCGAGAATCGCAAAGGGACCCTGAAGATACTATTAGGATAGGGGGAGAAGCGTCTATGGATAGGTCTTCAATAGACAAGGTAAAAGGTATGGAACTAATAGAGTGACCGGTCAACTTGTAGTATTAAAGAGGATAGTCCAGTGAGGCTTGAGAGTCCAAATCCTTAAAGGATTGCAGGCTCTTTAAATACAAAAGATTGTAGCTAGGAAAAACTAAACAAAACCACAAACATCCTGTCCAACAAACATGCTAACAGAGGTAGCATACCAAGGTAACCATATTCCGAAAACAGAGGGTTAAAAGCGACAGGATGGAGCAAACAAAACAAGTAATGTAATCCAATCAGGAACGAACAAGAGATCGCTACTACAATACAAATCCATTAGGTATATCAGGAGGTTAGCGATACCCAACTGGGTAGAAGCAAGGAGGGGTAGTAATAAGCGAAACAAGGAAAGAATAACCAGTTAGGAAGTCATAACCAAGTAGGAAGGAACAACCAAATAGTAGTGCTTATCAGGTATAAACCCAAATAAGTAATAACCAACATCAAGTCATGTGTAATAGTAGAAACATAATAGGATTCTGTTACATTCCCCTTAAAAGAAATAAAACAAATAAAACAAGAAAGAATATCCTAAAGGGCTTAATGACCAACCCGCCTTTGAAGCATTCCACTCAATTTCAAAACATACAACTTAATCAGTAAACATATATCCATCACTGGTGTCAGGACCTTACACCTTTATAACCCCCATAGTAGTGAAGACAATACCATGAAGCAGTTAGCTTTCCATCTCAGATTCGTCCAAGGTGGAGAGTGTTGTGCTGGTATCGGATTCTGAGTAGTCTGAGTCTTGAAGGGGTTTCCAAAATCTGTCAGGGTCAAGCTCAGGTGAGAGGGGGGGATAGTCGGGTTTCTGAAGTGTCCAGGTAGAGAAAGTCTCACCATGGGACCATGATAGTCTGAAAGGTATAGATTCATTGTAGGTATCGAACCAGTAGGATCTGATGAGGATGCTGGCACCTTCTAGGTTGTAGAGGGGTTCCCATATTGCTTCGATTTCGTCATAGCCTTTCCAATGGATCAAGAACTGTCATTTTCTGCGTTAGATTCGATCTTTAAGTATTTTTTCAATTTCCTATTGCTCTTGTCCACTGGCATCGATGGTGACAGGTTCTTTGGATATGGGTTCAGGTGTTCCTGGGAAGGCGAAGGGGTTGGGTCTTAGGTAAATGCGAAGATGGCTGCGATGGATCCATGGGTGGATTCCTGCCATCACTGGGGGGAGTATGAGTTTGTAGTTGTTATGCCTATCAGGTCCTTCGCTCACTGAGAAGGGTCCTAACCACGGTCCATCTAGCTGGTGATTTTGTCCAACCTTATGGACATAGGGTGCTGACTTGAGGATAACTTCAGTTTCGTTAGGGATGATTGGGGGTCCATCCTTTCTTGTGTTTTCACTAGAGGTGGTTTGACGTGCTCTGGCCTTCTTGAGGGCATCTCTGGCGAGTTGCTGGTTCTTCATGATCGGGGAAGCAATCTCGTCTGCTGCTGGTACTGAAGTGGGGAGAACTCTGACACTTGGGAGGAGGTTTAGTAGTCTGCCAAAGGTGATTTCGAAGGGAGAGAGTTCTGTGCTATCGCTGGGGGCTGCATTGATTGCAGTCTGGACATGAGGTAGGTGGCGAACCCACTTGGTTCCTTTAGGGTTAAAATAGTTCCTAAGGCATTGGCGAACAGTTGTGATTCTGCGCTCAGTCTGTCCATTAGTCTGGTGATGGTAAGCTGTAGCCATGTTGAGATCAACATTGATATTCGCCATAAGCTGTGTCCAAAAGCGTGAGGTAAACTTGGGGTCTCTGTCAGAGACTAGAGAGCTAGTGAAACCAGGAATGGAGAAAACTCACGCAATGAGGGTATGTGCTGTTTCGATAGCTGTGATGTTCTGGGAGACTGGTATGAGGTAGGTAAAGCCACTGAATCGATCCAAGACAACCATGATGAGTTCAAGCTTGGAATCGCTAGGGAAGGGTCCAGCAAAGTCAGTTGCAAGGGACGAGAATGGCTGCCTAGGGACAGGGAGGGGGGTGACTGATCCTTCAGGGACAGAGGTAGGTTGCTTGTTGAGCTGGCATAGGTGGCATCTGCGGACATAGTCTTTAAAATCGTTCCTCATGGAGAGCGAGTAGAAGTGTCTTGAAGCATATTCAAAACATTTCCGCCAACCCATATGTGCCATTTGTTCATAGGTAATGCGCACAATTTCGCTCCTGATGTTAGCACCTTGATAGCTTGCTTCATAGGGGACATAAGGACAGTCTCTCCTGTCCTCCTCCCCCTTTCTGACGAGGACTCCATCATATAAGAGCCAGTCAGGTTGGTCGATAGCCTTGGTAACTACCTCAAGGAGAGGGTCCTGCTGGGTAGCATTTCGAATACTGGTGTACCACTTTCCTTTCATGTAGTTGGTAAGCTGAAAAGAGCGAAGGTCAAGCTGTGAAGAAGCCTGATCAAAGAAGTAGTCCTCATAATCGACAGGTGCTTCTGGGGTAGGTAGGTCCCATCCTTGGCCGATATCATGTATTTCTCTTTCTTTTCCTTTATCAATAACTGTATGAAAGACTGGGTAGCCATCGTCATCGTGGAGGGGAGGAGGAACAACCCATCTGTGTTCTGCTCTGCGCTTGGGATGATAAGGGGAGACAAAGTTGGAGGAAGAGTAGAGAGGCAAGGGTCCTGGAATATCACGAGATCCTGGGGGAAAGTATCCTGTATTCTTTCCATTCATGTGGGTTTGGCATTCGTCCCAGACACAGGCAGTCTAGTGCATGGCTCCGTGTCTATTAGATTCAAGAAATCGGTCTAGTTCATTGACTGGGGGTCGAGGAGGGACTGGTGTGGGATGAGGGTCAGGTTCAGTAGGTGTGCTGCTGGGGGCGATATTTCCGTAGGTGGTGACTGCCAGGGATTCCAATTGGGTGATACAATCCTGGATTCGGTTAAAGCAGTTGGTGATAGCATCTGGATGCAGTGGTTGGTCCATATCTCCTGGAGTATTGTTAATTCTCGACGCAAGGCCTGACAGTTGAGCTTTAGCTCGCTCGATAAGTACTGTGGCCTGGGATGGCTCTTGAGGGTTGCTGAGATAGGAGGAGGTCTCAACGATTTCACAACCTTGAGGGACATTGGTTGCAAGCTCGAGGGTATCTGCTGCTTTATCCATAGCTTGTTCAACAGAATCTGAGTAGTGACTCGCTTCTTGGGAGTGGAAGGGTTTGAGCTGGTGCCATGATGTGAGTTCCACATGGAGTGGTGTTCTGGGGTAAGAATGCGAGATGGTACTAGAAGAGTAAGGGCAGAAGAAGGGTCTAGGGCATGGGTGATGTTGAGGTAGTGTCTTGATACACTGTTCATAGCGGAGGAGGGGGTCTTTATAGGCTTCTTCTCTGTAGGGTCTTCGAGTATTTGGTCTTCTTCAGCTGGGGTGTCTTCATAGATCCTTGATAGTGCATCTGCAAGGACATTGTCTTTGCCAGGTCTGTGTATGATATCAAAATCATAAGATTGCAGGAACATGTGCCATCTAGTTTGGCGGTAAGGTAGGTCAGTCTGCTTCAGGAAAAAGGATAGTGCCTTGTTGTCTGATACAACAGTGAACTTGGTACCATATAGAATCGGATGGAATGCCACAATGGCATCCACAATCCCTAAAAGTTCCAATTCATGGACAGGGTAGTGCAGCTGACTTGTTGCAAACTTTCTGCTGTGGAATGAGGCAGGGTATGCTTTCTCAGGGGAGGGTCCTTGGCCAACCCATGCTCCTGATCCAACCTTAGAGGTGTCAGTAATGTGGTATATTGGATCAGCTGATGTCTCATATGAGATGGGGCGGAGCGGAATAGTCTCCTTGACCAGGCGCTTAACCTGTTTGAAGGCTTCCTCATGCAGGGGTCGCCATTCAAACACATCTTGGGAAGTTAGGTCCAAGAGGGGTGCAGTGGTGGAGGCAAGGTGTGGAAGGAACTGTGCATGATATATCACACCTCCAATAAATGTCTGAACCTCCTTTTTCGATTTTGGTGTGGGCCAGTCTTGGATGGATGGAATTTTAACTGGGATTGCATGAATTCCTTTTTCATCTATAACATGTCCTAGGAGTGAGAGCTTGGTGGCGAAGAATTTGCACTTGGCTGGTGATGCTTTGATTTGATGCTGCTTCAGTCTTTCCAAGACTGATCTGATGTGCGAAATGTGGTCCTCAACTGTTTCTGAGTAGATGGTAATATCATCCATGTATGCCCAAACGAATTTTCCAATAAATCCATCTAGGACAAACTCTATAACTCTCATAGCTGTAGCAGGGGCGTTGGCATCTCCTTGCAGCATAACTCTGCATGCAAAGGATCCAAAGGGTGTCTTGATAGTATTGTATTTTTCATCGCTGGGGAGAACTGGAATTTGGTAGTACCAGTTTGCTAGGTAAAGCATGGATCTGAACTTTGCTCTGGCAACAGTTCTGAGTATCATGGCTTGGTTGGGAAACGCTCCATGGTCCTTAATAGTAATATCATTCCTGGGTACAAGGTCTGCAAGCAGTCTGATTTCGCCATTGGGTTTCAGCTTTGGAAATATGTTGACTGGGTTGTGTGCCTCGCTTGGGCAAATGATTCCTTTAGCAGTCCAGTTCCTCGATCAATGCTCTGTATGCTGGCATGATTTTGTCAGGGAATGTGAAGAATCTCGGATTAAGGTCCGAAATTGTGTCTTTCAGCTGGATGTTATGGTTGACATCTCTCATGGGTGGTAATTCCGCTGTCTTCTTGCCAGGGAATACTGTAGGAAACTCGGAAATGAAGTCAGGGGCATCTGCTTCATTCATTGCTGAAAATCGTGCATGGGTTGCTTTCTTGTAGGTCAAGGTGATTCCTTTATCAGGGAAGGTGATAATAGATTTTCCGCAATCTATAAAAGCATGGTGTGCAGTTAGGTAAGGCATTCCTAGGAAGATATCATAGTTATCCAAGGAACAGACTAGGGCTTCCGAGATATCGCCGCTTTCTTTGTCAATCTGCATGACAGGCTTTGTAACATAGTTGATTGCTGAGCGTGATCCGTTAACTGCCATCTTGAGGTTGATAGGGGTCATGAGGTCTCTGGTAGGGATTTGGAGGGTGGTGACAAACTTTCCTGATATCAAGTTGTCTCCTGTGGTTCCTGTATCGAATAGTGCCTTAGCTTTGTGGCCATTGACTGTGATGTATGCTTCGAGGGCTTGGGATTGAGTTCCACTAGGTCCAGCATGGTTTGTGGTAACTGTGACTAATTCCTTCACATGGAGATCGTCTTCCTGGGTGTGGAATGTTCTCCTGACATTCTGGGGTCTCCTGGTTCTGCCAGGGCCTCTATTTCCTCGCTGCTGGGTACTCCTATGCTTCTTCTTCTCAAAGCAGTTATCGGAGTAGTGTCCATATTTTCCACAATAGTAACAGTCATTGTCTCTCCTGCGCCAATCCTTCTCAGCCTGGAATACTCTTGGATGCTGAGAGGTGTTGTGGGAGAACCTTGGTTGATTTCGTTGGGTGGTGTTGTGGGGGCGCCTGGATGCTTGTTGGGAAATTGCATTAGAGGTAGCATTTCCTTGTCGATTTCTATAGAGTCCTGTAGAGTGGGAAATTGCATCTCGCTGTTCCGCTATCTCCACTAGCTGGTCAAAGGAGGTATCTGAAGTGATGTGTGGTTTCACTTCCCGATTGAATTTGATATCCATGAAATCTAGGAGTCTGTGCTTCGCTGAATAGTCCGAAATTGTTCCTGGAGGGAGACTGTCTCTCAATGTTTCAAGTCTGATTACAGTGTCGGTAATCTGTGCTGTTTTTCCGCCAGTAGTTTGCTTGACTTGTAGCTACTGTTCATAGATGGTATCAGTGGATGTAGAAGGAAGAAAGTAGGGCTCGAGTTTCTGTTTGAGTCCAGCAACTGTGTGGTCTCCTTGGGAAGCTTCATATTGGGTAAATTTATCGAGGGCTTTCTCTCTGCAATAGGCTCCATAGTATTGCAGTGCTTCAGGGGCATCGTCAGTTATGCCAAAGCTGGCAATGTATCGATGGACTGTGTTGAACCATGAGTTGATTCTCAATGGGTCTCGATCTTTTCCTTCTCCTGTGAATGTAAATAGTGCCGGCCATTTGTGACGATTGTTTCCCTCTTGGGGGACTGACATGGCGATAGGTGCAGGGCTTGGATTGCTTGGTGGACTTGGTGGACTAGGTGGTCTTGGTGGACTAGGTAAATCGTCTGGTGCAGGGCTTGGTTCTCTGGGTTCTCTTGGTAGACTGGGAGGTCTATGTGGGGAAGCTGGGGGTGCAGGTCCTGGAGCGTCCTCTGAACCAGAATCTGATTCCGATTCTGAGCTTAGTTCTTTCTTGGATTGGACTTATTGGTGGAGCTGTTCTTGGACTTGTTCTTGGATTTGGGCTTGGTCTTGGACTTGCTCTGGAGCTTGGGCTAGTGCGTGGTCTTGGGCTTGGTCTTGGTCTTCTTCTTCGCTGATGCTACTATCTACTGAAGATAGTTCTAAGTCCTCTGATGGTGGTGCAGGTGGGGGTACTGGCGCTTGACTTTGGGGTCCTAAGGAGGATACTACCGATCCTCTTGTGAAGTGCCTTCTGGTATCTCTTGGAAGCGCAATGGTTGCTAGCTAGGGTGAGCTGGTCTCGCCAGGAGTCCGCTCAAGGCCTTCTTGGATACAGGGAGGTGTACTAGCACTGCAGGGTCAAGATAGGTGAAGGGTGATCAGTCGTCTGTCGAAGATCAAAGGTATACTTGAGTCTTAGTCAAAAAATGTAACCTACTCCCAAGTATTTCTAGAATCCCAAAGGGACCCTGAAGTTACTATTAGGATAGGGGGAGAAGCGTTGATAGATAGGTCTTCAATAGACAAGGTAAAAGGTATGGAACTAATAGAGTGACCATTCAACTTGTAGTATTAAAGAGGATAGTCCAGTGAGGCTTGAGAGTCCGAATCCTTAAGGGATTGCAGGCTCTTTAAATACAAAAGATTGTAGCTAGGAAAAACTAAACAAAAGCGCTAACATCCTGTCCAACAAACATGCTAACAGAGGTAGCATACCAAGGTAACCATATTCCGAAAACAGAGGGTTAAAAGCGACAGGATGGAGCTAACAAAACAAGTAATAGAATCCAAACAGGAAGGAACAAGAGATCACTACTACTATACAAATCTAGTAGGTATAGCAGGAGGATAGCGATACCTAAATGGGTAGAAGCAAGGAGGGGTAGTAATAAGCGAAACAAGGAAAGAATAACCAGTTAGAAAGTCATAACCAAGTAGGAAGGAACAACCAAATAGTAGCGCTTATCAGGTATAAACCCAA
>QFET01004427.1:0-17222 GCA_003316355.1 Tuber calosporum
TTGATTTCTTAAGCCTAGCCTGATTCGCTTGACCTTAGAATCGGCTACCCTTAACAGAGCAGTAGGGTGCCAGCCGATCAACTGTCTGAAGGTGAGGATGGAGGAGGGGTAGACCCAAGGACCAACGGAATCGTGTGCATGGCCATCTAGGCAGTTCTCATCAAAGTGAGAGTAGGGGAATCGATCATCAGAGTGTCAAAGCAACTGTAGGCCTGTAGAAGGTTTCCCCCTACTGCAACCCTGTCTCCCAGCCGTATAGGGAGGTCAGAGGGAATTCCTGACCGTGCAAATGTTAGGCAAGGCAGAGCAAAAAGCTAGGCGAGGCAAAACAAAAGTGGGGAAAGGAGAGGAACTATCAACAAAGATGGCAGAAGAGGAGAGAGGACACTCATAGGGGTAGACCCTAATGAGCATGGAGAGGAGGGAATCATTAAGACAAATCCCCACCCCCTGGCATGGCTAAAGGGAGAGGTTGAGTCGAAACGAAAGTGGTGATGATTTCTCGTGGTGTTGAGATTTCAATCGCCGGGTGTGTAGAGGAGATGGAGGATGTAATAAGAGTTGTATTACCTACTACTATTATATACTATGGAAACTAATTCTTATTTACTAGTCCAACTGGTATAATAGTAATCAAATCAAGAATACTCTAATATATTAAACAGTCATGAGATTGCTGGTCAATATGGATCATAATATATTTGAATATTGTGGGAAAGTTGTCTTAAAGAATAGCTATTAGCATTAATATTATTCGATATAGAGAAGAATTTCTTCCTCGCTCTTTAAAAGTCTTAGAGAATTTTGTACTATGAAGAGGGTTAGTGAATAGGGAAGAGGATAAAGACTGTCAGATCATATATTCAACAAATCTACCTCCTTTAGCAAGGCCAATTATCCTTGTTGTCTATAACAAACCAACCTTTAATATCACTCATAGCTAGTTCAAAGTTTGTATAAAGGATAATTATATTCTATTGAAGGAGAAAGTCTGTAGAAAAGGAATCATGATTATAGATTTTGTGAATTGCGGAGAATTGCTAGAGGTAACTGAAGATGGAAATTAATTACCTATATCAAAATAGAAGACATCAGATAAAGACCCTAAGTGTCTTGATTCATACTTACTACTGCAATTTCCTCAATTGAATATATAGAGAGTATCTAGTGTGATAGCTATGAACTGGTAGATTGGGTTCAATTTTTAAACCTGAAAACACCTATTTTTGAGGATGCATTTCCTTGGTGTCAAGCTTCATAACTGTTTCATAATGCAGCTGTTCATTCTGCTTCTTGAAAGGGTGCATTAAGTCCCTGCTCAATAGATTTGTCCTCTAGGGGAGGTTATACCCACTGCTAAGTGCAGGCATAAACAGCTCAACAGGTTATATCAAACAGTATACAAAAGGGACTGAAAATAGTCTTATAAGAATAAGATTTATGCATACCAAGATTGTGACTCAGAGTTCAATGTCAAAGATCATATAGAGAATAAAAAAAAAAACTAGCAGTATCTCAATTTGGGTACTTGTTATAGAAGAGCATTGATTGTACAAGAGGCTGATTTTAAAGCTCAAAAGATCTGCCGGGAAGGAGTGCAATTAGCATGTCATCTTGTCTGCTTTCCCCCTACATACCACAAAACCTTGAATCGTTTCAGTCAGGAAACCATTTCGGGTAATAATATATAAGATATCCGTGATTTTTGCCTCCCTCGAAAGAAGCGCTCACATCCGCAATCTCTGTCAACAAAATAATCGGGAGATCTCTCGCACGCAACCGTCAGTGCGAAATACCAAATTAGCACCTCATAACGGCCTCAGACGAGCTTTTCTCTTTTTTGCAAGTTAGGGATTGGAATCGCATTCATGTCCTGTGGGTCTAACCAGGAGTCGCTTATTCTACTCAGTAAATTGTGTAATTGCCTGCCCGTTCGTAACATCTGTAGAATCTTTCATGCTATGCAATTTAGGAATAGATTTTCATAAATAATACCTAACGAGCATGATCAGCTGACCTGTTCATGAGCCCTGGCCCGACCCGCTCCTAGCACAAACACCGGCAGCAAATGGAACAAGCATTCTTGCCCCGGATACGCATTTCCTTCGTGCTTTAGTGCACGAGATACATTATAGAATATTCTGGAGAGTTTTCTCACACCGGTTGCCTCCGTAAATTCCTAACCTTCCTATCTACACCGCTCTTCATTGGATTCTTCATTGGTGGTACCTGAGCTTTCTGTTCCCCCACCCCCCCTTTTTTTTTAACTCACCCTGATATATCAAAGTAGCAGGAGAGTTGCTCGGGAAAGGCTAGTGCACATAGGATTCATTCCCACACCTGCGGTTTGCTAACAGCTGCCACGACAAATAGCCTCCTGCCGCTTTTTGATGGCTATTATGCTCTTTTTTCTTTTCCCCCTCATTGTATTCTTAGCGGCAATAGGAGATGAGATTAAAGCAATGTTTAGTATGATACTATATGATTAATGGCTAGCACCATCCTACCCTCCAAATGAGATTCCCGATAGGCCCATACCTCAGTCGTTATTAGCCTGGCCCATCTCGATAACGCGGAAACCACAACGTTTATCCCCCAACCCTATCATTTCATGTCGGCCAAATTAACCACGTCTTGGCGCCTTCCCGTCTGTGGTATAAATGACTCCTTCTCCCACTCCTTCTTCTCCCCTCATACTTACCTAGTAGCAGAACCTTTCGCTCATAGATTGTGGGTTCTCGCAGTCTTCCACCTTCACTGCACTCCGAAGATGGGTGCTGTGCTAGCTGTCTTCGGGCACCTGGGCTGCTCAATTTTTATTTTACTCACGAGGTTTGCTCGGTTTTTTTTGTTTTGTTGTTGTCCCTCTGGCTGAGAGCGAGGGGATGAAGACAATACGGTACTGTGAGAAACCAAGATCTATCTGAGCACTTGCTTTTGTTTCGGCTACCGGATCTCGCAGGCCATTGCACTACATGGAGATCTCCCCCGTATATTATTCTAATACTATATCAGTTCCCTCCCAATCACTAATTAGCTGCGGGATTGTCCGGTACCACAAAAGACACGCTTCTTTCCGACCCAATACGTTCCGTGACTGGATCAAATAGCATTCCTTCAATAGACCTTCAATTCAGTCACAGAGATTTCACTTGTTCGTGTCAGGCTTATCTCCCTCAGAATTCTGATATTTGTTCACATCCCCAATGCAGAATCCTCTGTCAGAACACAACCACCTAGGATCCAAGATTATGTACGATAGCTACAAAGCTAGAGACAAAAGGTGAAGCAATGAAAAATACTCCTAGAAAATCATGCAGTAGTTCCTAGCAGATTCGCTCCCACGTCCTAGTTTGCTAATACCTACAGGGCTTACTGTTGTTTTGGTTTGTTTGTTTCAGTGATCATTACCCTCTGCTACCCCCCATTTTTCCCCCTTCTGCTGCCTCCTCAACTGCTTCCTGAAGGAATTCTCCCCAAGCACCAAACTCCCAACCCAAACATCTCTTATCGGCCAAGTACACAATCTCCTGGCGACTCCCCACTACCAACGCCTTCTTTCCTCATATCATAGTTACTTGGTAACAGAGCCCACCGCTTGTGAGAGGTGGGCTCTCAATGCTTCCTACCCTCATTGCAATTCGAGGGCAGGCATGATACTTGATAGGCCGGCTACCTTCCGGTATCTGGGCTGCTCAATTTTTAGTTTACCCTTGAGATTCACTCATCTTTTTTCTTCCACTATTCCTTTTCTGGGCGTAAAGCTAGAAGATTAAGGCAAGATGCTAAAGATGTGATAACAGCTAGAAGTCCCTCCCCTCCACTCCAACTACAAGCTACACTGAAATATTTACAAGTGAAGTCATACACATGGGGGGTGGTACTCAAGGTTAGATCTCGCCAATCTTTTATCATAATGAGCGCCTATCATGAGTGCTTCCCCAGTGAAAATCCCAGCACACAATTCCGGCCAACGCAATAACTATGACATATCACTCTCTATTTCTTATGGATAGCTATTATAATCATACACTCTTACCGTGGTAGAAGATTGCCATTTGCAAAATCCCCCGTGAGAGTGCCATCTCAGCTGCCGAATCCTTTTACTCACACCAAGTATTATCCTCCATTTTTCCCATCGTATTCCTAGCCACCGAGCCTGATGGCGAACGCAAACTATGACAAAATGCGCCGTCCATCCCTGGTGCCGATAGACCCGTGCTAATGGGAGAATGCGACATCAGTGACTTACAGCCTATATTTTAAGCTTCCGTTGAAAGGACTAGAACTAGAGGAAATCTCCTTCGGTATATGTAGACGCTCTGTCATAAAATGAAGAACCACAATGAAATATTATTGTTTTACAAACCCCCCCCCCAATTCTCGCACTAGTCTCATACATCCCTATCACCCTCCCATATTCCAGAGAAGATTAGCAAAGGGTTTCATTGCCCATCATTCTTTTAGCCTTACCCACCATCACCCGAATTGCAATCCCCCTTATATTAAACCCTCAACCCTATCATTTCTCACACGTCAGAAATTCTCAAAGTCTTGGCGCCCCGGCCTCCCAGCTATAAGTATGATACCTCCCTCCCCCTCAACTCCTACTTCTCTCCTCATACTTACCTAGTAGCAGGGTCCTCCGCTCATCGAGGGTGAGTCCTTCGCAGTGTCTCATCTTCATCGCACAACGAAGGTGGGTGCTACGCCAGTTGCCTTCGGGCACCTGGGCTGCTCAATTTTTGATTTTTACCCCCGAGTCTTGATCCCTCCCCTCCCTCCATTTGTCATTGCTTTTCTGGTCGTCTGGCTGGGAGGTAAGGACATCGATATCCTGGGGGGAGAGCATCCGCACGGACTCCGTTCTTGTAGACCCATCTGAATCACTCTATCCTACCTTACAGATCTGATGATTTGCAGGATCCCCTCCCGCGGTATGTTTTCTAGGCTCTACATCGCTTCTTCGAATGTACCACTCCCAGAAACATCGTGCGTCTGAGGCTGCGCAAACATGTGTAAATAGAGGGTGTGGATGATACTTTGTATCATACCGTATCCTAGAAGTTTTATCATCGATCGTCACCTGCAACAACTGTCGATCGAGAAATATAACCTACCCACCTCAAGTAATCCTACGAGCGATAGTCGTACTCGTTTTCCCTCAACCCCCCGGAAAACAAATCCCAACCGGGCTCCTCCAAATCATCTGTTTAATAAATAAATATGCAGTCAAGATATACCTACTCGTTATTTAAAATTAAAGGATAAAAAGCACTCTGTACATCTTATAATGTCCTCCTTTCTCTCACCCTCTTCTCAATTTTTTTCCTTCTTCTCCTGGCTGGAATCTTCTACAATCTGTCGTAGCATAGGTCGTAGAATATATAATACCCTTTCCCTTCGGATTTGGTTTTTTTTTTTTTTTCTTTCCCCCTTTGCCCCCTACTCCCGTCCAACTTCGAGCATACTTCCAACTCCCAAGAGGGGAAAAATGCGTGTGGCCCTCAGTGTTCGGTTATTCTAATGACTTACCCCCACCTCACTTCTAAATATTGTATATACTCCAGTACTTGCACGCAATATTATTTCGTTTATTCTCAAGATGGATAATTTCAGCCCAAGGCAGGTGTTGAAAGGCCCAACTTCCTAACGATAACTATCGAAACCTCGGGGGGATCCGTTCCCGTCGGGCTTCGTTGGGAAAGAGCTTTCGAAACGGTCCTATCTTAGCCTTGCATTACTAACTCATCCAGTGCTTACCTTGCTACTGTACATGTATAGAAACTGTGTGATCCCAGAATAGCCTTACTAAGGAGATCTTCATGAAGAAACATTACAACCCCGCTCATAACTCTACCACTGCTATCATATCACATTCACAAGAAATAACCCCACAACCTCTATCGCCACCTACCAAATTCGGCATTCACAAACTCCCCCTGAGACCCACGACCAACCGCTCCAACCGTCCCGCTCCTCCCCTTCTCCCCCTGCCCCTTCTTCTCTTCCTCTCCCCCCTCCTCCTCCTCCTCCGCCTCCTCAGGCACCTCAACCACAGTCTCTAACCCTCCACCTTTCTCCTTCCCCTTCCACCCCCCCTTCTTGCCCCTACGAATACCGCCTCTAGCCTCCGAAACTCCAGCGCTGCCTTCTTCAGTCCCTCCTCCACCATGCATCAGCGAACAAAATCGAAACCAAGCAAAAGGTAAAAAATGACTCACCGCTGCCACCACGTTTCCTGGGAACTCGCTTGCCTAGGAGAAAGCCCGTACCGAAGCGGTACACACCGTACCCAACAAGGAATGCCAGGGCCAGGAATATGGTAACGAGGGAGAACACGGCGACGACGGTGGAGGCTGTGTTCGATCTGTGGCCTGTGTGTGCGACTGGTATTGTTGGGGGTGGTGGGGATGAGTGTGGGAGTGGGGTGAATGGGGAGGCGTCGGGGGGTGATGCAGGAGACCGGTAGACCTCGGAAGTGTTCATGGAGGGGTGTGGTGACATGCCTACTTCTATGCCCTGCTTCAAATAATTGAGGAACGGTCTGCCTTTCTCTGTGTGAGCTTGTGCTTGTTTCCGAAGGTTTGGAAGTTTAGGAAGTCTGGAGATGTATAGGGGTCAAGTTTGGGGATTTTAACAGAGCCACCAGCCTGGTTTTATTGCTCGATATAATTTTAATGGCCGCTGCTTGCCCCATTGTAATTGGGACTGCAATACTGTCCGAGTCACAATGGCATCTACAGGGTTGAATGGCCGCAAGTTGGACAGCCCGACTCCATTGTATTCTAACCAAATCCCTAATGGCCGAGTGATAACATGTGAATCATCTTTGTCAAGCGCAGATTCCTGCTTCAGCCTCAAACCACCTAGCTACATATTCCCAAATATTCATCCCTCGCTACCCCCGACCTTATCTCTGAACAAAAGGTCATTCTTGGTCTCCCGATCCCAAACCACCACCCCATCACTACGTCTCTTAAAGTACGCAATCCGATGTAACGGAATAAACTCCAGGTCAGTCTGCTCCATCTTCCACTTCCCAACGTCCATCTCTCTAATCCCTTTAAACCTGTCTTCATATCCTATCAGGAAATCACCTGAGTCCATAGATGGATCCCACCTGATCCGATTGATCACATCGAGTGCCGGCCGGAGCTTTCTGCCAGGTATAGCCCTTTTGGGCTGTTTTTTTGCTCCTGGCGACGGTGTCGCTCTAACGCCCAGATATATCTGATCACCATTGCACGCGTATCCCTCGTCGTCCGAGTCCTGCTCGATACCAATAAAGTTATCCTCGTCGTTTATGAGATCGTCCTCAGTGCCATCATCGCCCCAATCTCGCTCGTCTACTTTGACAGTCCCCAAAGAGGACTTTCGAACATGCCGGACTTGAATCCACGAGTCTGCAGAGTCGCATTCAACGGCGCTTGTTGAGCGCTCTTTGAGATGCTGCTCGAACCCCTGTAGAACTTCCATGAATTTATTCTCATCCTTTCGCTTTTGCTCTTTCGACCTCTCGTCTCCGGCACCATTGTTGGACAGCCCGACAAGGTAAAACCCTCGCAGCTCAGTCCATTCATCCAGCTCAGCAGCGCTAACGAACCTCTGCGGCCAGACCCGTGCAAATACGAAAGGCGCCTTAGAATTTAGCCCTGTTTCTCTTAGTATATATCTCTCTAAAAGGGAAACCCCCATACAGACCAACTAGAAGCAAGGGTATCACGCTTTCCACCCATAGAGTCAATGCCTTTCCTCTCCTCGAGGCGTTTCCCCAGTATTGAACGTCGATCTTCACATAGCTCCCATATTCCGCTAAAAACTCGTTTCCTCTCCCCATTAATCTCAGGTCCCATTGCCCGCTATTAAGAGCCTTTTCCGCAAGCCCAAACTCCCGAGTTAACGCTGATACGCTATGTCGGGTAGCATTTCTCGCAACATTAACCGCTGGGGCATAGATGCTAGTAATGGCCATTGGCTCCCGATAAAACCGCTGATATTGGGCTCCGACTGAGAACTCCGGATCATAAATAATCTCCGTTGACCAGTCGGTTTTTGAGTAATGTGCGAAGAATAACCTAACGAGTTTTGCCGCAGTAACATCCTTTGGATCTCCATCTACCAGTTTGCAAATGTGTGCCAACAGAAGCGTAATGTGAAAGCCACCGAGATATCCGAACCGTGAGGAAAATACTCCACTCGCAAGAGCCCAGATCTTGATGAGGCGATATGCTAAACGGAAGGCATTGAGATTTGGTATTGTGCGAAGGAGAAATTCAGTATCTCGATAGGAGTTAAGAGATCTGAGCCCGTGCGCCGGCAATGAGAATATCGAGTCGTTCGGGGGCAGAAGTGGAATAGTCGGCCAACTGCCCTTGGTAAGCACTAATTACGAGTAATTTATGAATTTTAACGTACTGCTCAATTACTGTCGGGGTTTGACAGTACTGTAGATCCAACCTTATATTCCCAGCCTTCACCTCCAAGACAGGGACCTTGGCATCGACAAATCTTGCCAAGCGGATCCCCCGCTCACGACCAAACTTCCTAATCCTTTGTCTCGCAATCTCAAAAAAGGTCTTGGTAGAAATTGTTGAAACGCAGAGGCAATCCACATCAGAACCCTTATCATAGACACCCAGGGCATAACTGCCCACGGGAGCCAAGATAATCGGGATAGCCCCGCGAGATGGTTTATATTCAACCCCAACCACTGACTCCTGCTCTTGTAGCAAAATTTCTCTTAGAGATGTTATAGCAGTCTCTCTAGCACTACGGTCGGCCCTAGAAGGCATGTAGGGGTCAACAAGTGTTCTCAGATGTTGATCATCGATATCTATCTCCGGGAGTTGTAACTTGGTACTGCTTCTCTGCCCGCCGGTACCCCCGACATCCGGGCGGAAACTCAACATAGCGACAACACCCCAATGGTCACTACCACATTCCAGTGGTTCCCCACTGTCCTGAGAACTAAGTACCGGAAAACCAAATCGCTGCACACGCCTAGCCCTCAAATTTCCAGTGCTTTTGATCAGCACCCGATCGTACCTCTGGGGACGAGGATCACTGCCCCATCGCACGATCTTCGCTGCAACAGGATTCGTGAATGGATTAAATGTAGCTCCCCATTCTCCCTCCCCCTTGATCTTTGCAACGGTATTATCCGCCTCGTAAGGGACATCATCTTCTTCATTTGGGCCGAAAAATAATTCCCAAGAGTCAGAGAAGACCTCCTCATCAATTAGCCCTTTCCGGACTACCTCGTGAGTATCTTTTGAGATACTTCTGTTAGCCAATGCCAAATCAATGCTTTGGATTGAGGTCTGGAGATTGAAATCTCCCGCCACAATCCACTCACTAGTAGAGTGTTCAGCGCGTAGATATGTTGAGAGTGTCTTCAACTGGGCAGCTTTTGCTGAAACACTCCCATCACCAAGGCCACAAGTAAGATGGACAGCTGCCACAACAAGTGGCTTATCTGGACTTCCTAGTTTCGGAAACGACGCAATAACCGCACCCTTATGGCGTTCGACGAAGTCCAGCCATCGCCATTCGAACGGCCCACATGAAGCTGTAGCAAAGATAACACAATTCCTTATGCTAGGTAGAACCGAGTTTGGAGAATGTGTGCAAAGAGGGTATCGAGTTCGAATAGCGTTATTTGAGAGAAGGTATTGGAGAAAATCGTCGGTTACTTCTTGAAGACAAAGTATCGAAGGTGTCGCCAAACTCGGCGGAGTAGGATGGATTGAAAGAATTGCATTGATCAGCAGTGGATATCTTTCAACCGGTGGTGGGAATGGGGAATCTGCCAAGACGTTATAGGTAGCTATTATAATGTCCTTCGAGAGGAACCTTTGCCCTTGAATGCTTGCGTGGCCGACCGGAACCCAATCACCACTTTCGGCAGAGAATTGACAGGAGGTCCCTGACTCGATCCCCCCGAAACCCTCTCTTGGGTCATCAAGACCCAACCTCTGAAATTCACCCAGATCCTCTCCAGACACTCTATCGATCCCAAACTCCGCATCCTCCTCCCCTTCTCCCTCCTCCTCCCCTTCTCCCTCCCCCGCCTCCCCGGTACCCCGTCTTCCCAGAAGGATTTCATCAACAACCCTCATGTTTCCGTCCTCATCTCTTTTCATCACTGCCAACCTTGTGACAAACCATTTGAATGGCTCACTTGAAATTCTGTTCGCCATTACCAGTCTCTCAGCCTTGGATAACAAAGAATTCAGGGGCATTGGGTCTAAGGAAGTCTGCCCCAACGTAAGATGTGGTCTATAAATACCATCACCTGTCCTTCCTGTTTTTGTGTATTGGCTAGACAGTAACCCCTCAAGCCGTCTCAGGGCTTCCCCGGATGTTGTCTCTGGGTCCCGAACCACCCCCGCATCATGCGGACCCGCTGAGAGGAATATCGTGGCATTCTGCTTATGTCGGAAGCTCCCCGGCCGATCCAGCTTTAACCAAAACCCAAGGCCATCACCCCTGCTCTCCTGGACCACCCTCCGGAGATTTTGAACAGCCGAGGGGAGACTCTCAGGCGTAACGAAGGGGTAGAGGACGTTGAGGTGCGGAGGCCATCTCAAGTAGGACTTATCATACAGCGAACGGAGGGCGTTAATCTGCGGGTGATAGAAAGCCGGAGGGATAATAGCAATTGCAGTCTGGTAAGAGGAAAGTGATTTCCCTTGAGATAAAGGGGCTCCGCTAGCAGTTGTCGTCATGACAGATACTTTCAGAGTGTAGGGTTAGGTTTATGATTCCCCTGAAGTCAAAGCTTGAAGAGATTAACCTTACCCCAGAATTTATTAAGATACCTAATAACAACAGGCCGAAGGTGCAAATACGCTGGTAACCGCACTATTACTTTCCGTAATGTAGCGCAGGAGTGGGAGAAGTCAAAAGTAGAGCCCGAGTCGTCGGCAGCCGAGCAGATACCAGCAAGCCAGTTCCGTATAAGTTAATGGTTGTGGAAACTGACAACTTGCAGAGACCTCTCGGAGCCTCTTATTGTAAAATCAACAAACCAACTTTTCGTACCGTCTTTATGAGTCCGCCGGGTATGATATCATACATAAATATTCTGTCACCAGTCACCACTGACTAGTTCGTCTGTTGAGTCATGGACAAGCTTCTTGATCCTAGGTTTCAGCAAAATTAACTTTTCCCGGCAAAAAGTTATTAAACAGCTCTGTAAGGTTAACCACCCAAATATATCCCTGTCTGTTCAGGTTAATTGTTCTAGACTCTGTGTCACATCAAGTTGCGCAAGTAAGATCCAGGGAAACCTCACGAAATCTACTGTTATTCAAGTACCCGGAACTATGTTTTCGTGCAAGACAGAGATCATTTCGCAGGCTAACCCAAATTAACTATGCGAAAATATTCCCGGATACTTGTAATATCTCAGTCAGTCCTACAATCTCCAGATTCAGAGACAAAAGCCTCTGAGAAGGATCAGAGTTTTCCCTTGCACACGTGTGCAGTATAAGAACAGCTCCTAGGATGTGTTGGATCCCATTAGCTGATATTCCATTAATTGGTTAAACTAAGCCTATCCTGGGCTGACAGGCTCATTTCCACTGATAATCTGATAGCGGTAGCAGATTTCACGAAATCCCGCGGTAGCGCAAACACCATGGACCACTCTCGACTTGATTGGAGCTCGCCTGGTGCATCGGGGGATGAACTAGGGCACTCATCAAACAAATACTCCCCTCCCTCCGAAAAGCTATCTATTCGGCAACTAATTCCTAACAGGTTCAACAGACTACCATCCAACAAAATAACAAAGCAGTCTCTCCCTATAATAGATATTCCTGCCCGTATCTTCAAGACTTGGGCCCACGACAGAATATCGAGATGTCCCAGTGCCTCAACGACTTGTGCCTGAATTAGAGATCTTCCTCCGAGATTACAACGGGCAAAGGCAAATTACCCCACCCAGGTCCTGATTCCTCTGCGAGAGGGTCTAAAATGATGCAGAACACCAACACCAGCATATGCTATCGTGCTTACCCACATTAGTAACTCATTAACCCCGCAGATTTAGCCACTATATTATGTAGGATGAAATGTCGGATACGGTACCTTCTATCGTCCCTTCCTGGCGAGGGCTTCTCCCTGTGATGGTAGTTACAACATTTACAAGTACATCGTCTAGAGCCTATCGCTTCTCAATATTAGGGGCAACCCGGAGTATCATGCAATATGCCATACGGGGGCAGGGAGAAAGCTCCGAATAGCAGGCTAAACATCCCAGGAAAGCACACACCGTGATGCTAGCGCATCTTGACCCTGACGCGTGGCCCGCAGCCCACCGAGAAGGTTCAATCAACCCGAGCAGCAAACGCAAAGACCGGGCAACCGTCGCTACAAACTGCCTCAACCGCTCCGGACCACGCAGCGAGTGATCTACAATGACCTAAAATCCTCTCTACTCGCCCTGCGTGGCGTCCGAGAAAAAAGGCGCCCACGGAATGGAACTGAGGCCTGCCTCCAATAGATGAACCGCTAGCTCCGACAAACTTGACTGTGTCTCTGTTGATTCCCGCTGTTCTCGGCACGCGTGCTATCATAGATTGGAGCCCATGATGACGAGCACAACGTCCATTCCCGAGCTATCGTATCATCAGATGACACCTGTGGCTCCGACGACCTGACTTCGGTCCCCACCGTGTTTGGTCGTTTGAAGAAGCTAATAGCATGCAAAAAGAATGAGTACGGTACAGTAGCCTCTCGCAGATTATCGCACAGAAGAAGATTTAGATGCGGGCCGCTGTTCGACTACCATAGGTAAGCTAAGCTAGATATATCACTAAAAGAGCTCACCGACAGATCAATACTAGGACAGCCCCACCCGGGCGCACATATTCCATAGCTACAGTAGTGATATATGATACCAGGAATATCAATTAGGACCCCTAGACAAAAGACTGGGTAGAGCAATCACCATTCTCTACACCCCCAAAACCCTTGCCCTCCAACTAAAACACGCAGATAACGCAGCTTATGCACCTCATTCAACATAGCAGATTATCCCCACCGTTATCTGTATCTCGTAACAGGCACAGTACGAGTACTCGAGTACAGCATTTGGCACGAAACCACCCGGTGCGGCTAGAATGGCAACATGCGCGTACTGCTCGAGTATTGTGCGCACCCGCCCATCTTGGGCGGGCGGGGGTTCGAATTATTATGCAGTCATGCAGCGGATGGGTTGTGTCCATGATGATCATGGTGAGAATGATACCCTGGCTACTCCCCAAACGCCGGTAAGCCTGAGATATTGACAAAACAAGAGAATTTATCAAAAGTCTGAGGATAGATTTGTCGCAGCGTCTTAATTACTCGGGAACTTGGATTTTCGTTGCCCAAGTCGCTTTTTTGGTTATTTCCGGTTATTTTTGGTTGCACCGCCCCCCCCGGTTGCACCGGCTTTTAATTCTCGCCAGTACCGTACTGTAAGTAACCGGGAGACAAAAATAAAAATAAAAACACCAGACCATACCAGAGAGGGCAACTCTGACTACCGTACTCGAGTACCGTACATAGGACACGACTCGATTATCGATTATTCCAATTTTTACGGTGCGAGTATTATATTAACTTTGCTTTCGACTTCGGGATGACAACTGACAATAAATAACCTCCAAATACGATGTCCAGGAAAACAAACGAGTCATCACCAAAAATCATCTACACCAAACCTTGCCCCTAACTCAAAGTACTAACTTACCGCGATAGCTATCATATTAGTCCCTCCAACCCACACAACAGAGCACGAACACTAAGCCCCAAAAATCTCACTCTCGCATTCCCTACCCACCCACACACAACAACAACTGCCACCCACATCATACCAAGACCTGGTCACGATAACCTGCAGGTGCCGCCCTAGCGCCAGGCGCACCATGACACGCAGAGTAACGCACACACACACCTCCCCCGAGAGCATCCAGGGTCCCCATCCCGGGTACTCTGCAGTACGGTGCTAGTACTCGTACAGTAGCGATATTTGGACCCTGAATGCAGCAAGAACAAAAGAGGAGAGAGCAAATTCCGCTCGCCTCATTTTGGTCGCGCGCGACCGAGGCGATCAAGATACGCGGGTGGTCATGCAGCATCACTCGAATGGCAAACATCAGACACAGGAAACCAGAAACAGAAAAGAAAAAGAAAAGAAAAATCGTGGGATTTGTCCTTTGTAAGTTTGAGGGATCAAAGATCTACGCTGTGTCTCGCGATGCGGCACTTGAGGAGCGAGCGCGAGCGCGTGGTTTTTGCAAAAGGGCGAGGTTTCAATTCCCTTTTCCCCGCCTCTTCCACTGTGGTGGCCTAATATCGCACACCATCATCCTCACCCTCTCGCGAGATGCGGAGTATCCTTCCTCCCTTCGGAGGAGGACATTTTGAACTCCCTATGAAGAAGAAGAAGAAGATGCCCGGGTGCAAGATCCATGGCGCAATCCGCGGTACTGTACTCGTACACTAGCGAGAGTCATTTAATTTTCAATCATTCTGTTCACTTATTTACAAACCCCACGCTTTCAATCTGTCGGGCTGTCGGTCAATTAGTCGGTCGTGGATAGAACTGGCGTATCGCATCGTCTCCTTTTTGATGATACTCCCCCCCCACTCCTCTCCTCTTCTATACTCGTATGTTCGTTCATCACGCTCCATCCAGTTTGAACCCCTCTTCTCCTCCTCTCCCACCCCCATCACCCCTCTCGTTCTACTCGTATCTGTCTGTCTACTCGTATCTGGCCTTTCCACGGATGGATATCCGCTGCTGCGGCGGCGCATGCAACCGCGCCCCCCCCTCCTTCCTCTTAATACCTCATCTTTCAGATGACAGTGATGGTATCGTATGGTATCGCATCATCGCATGCCCGGATTTTACTTCACTTTGATTCACTTTTTGGGGTTACCCCACATTTATCGTTGATGCCAAGATTTCGGTTGGGAAGCAGCTTGGTTGGTTGGGTTGGGCTTCGCTCTTTAAATCTGGACTGTGGGTGTTGTGGCGGTTGTTGTATCATATTATGGTATGATAGGCGCACCACGAGGGTTGTTTCGGAGACAACAATAGGACGTGTGGTTTGTGGTGTACCGTACTCGAGTACCCGTACAATTAGGGCTAGGGTTTTTTGTCATTGTTTGTTTATCCGTTTGATTGTTTGAGCCGTTTCCACCAAGTTTGTTGTTTGCCTCACTACTGGATGGTATGTACGAGTACAGGCATCGATGGATGTCAGGGAGAGGATGGGTTGATTCCTAGTGAAGTACGGTACGGTAAGTTGGATGTGGCCCATGATTTGCAACAGAGAGGAGGAAGAAGAGCGAGAGAAAGAAGAGCAGAGAAGAGGACACCCTGCCATTCTGCAGCCCCAAATTACTGTGATTTATTAATTAGTGCACTCTCATTGTTTCCCCCCCCCCACATACACACACTATGATACCGGAATTTCGTCTGGATGAAGGGGTGGGCAGCGATGGACTCTTAAACTCGGATTACCGTAATCTTGATCAATTGCCCTGCACTTGGTTACTCGTGCTTGCTTCGAGTAGAGTGCTCGTACAGCGCCAGTACTCGTACTGGTAAGTCACCGTTAGGGGTATATGGATGATTACTGCACGAGTACTCGAGTAGTTACTCTGCAGCCAGACGCTCCTCATCCGAATTAGCCACGATACTGTACTAGTACCATACAATAAAAAACAAAACAAAAAACAAGCAGACCAAACAAGTCCGGGGTAGTCCCTCTCCCACCTAAAGGAAACCAATCGCCAGCGTAAAGGTTTCAGTAAAACTCATAAGAAAAAAAGATATGCGTACAATAGAGGCAGAGGCGGAAACGACCAAAGCCTTGCGAGCGAGCGAGCCAGTGCCCGAATCCTAGCACAGACTTTTGATACTACGGGTATCCAACGAACGACATTACCGTAATCGTCAATCATACCCCGGGGAAAAGGAAAATTTCCTTGCCATCGTTCATGCGAGTTAAAGTTAGACACAATATTATACTGTACTTACTCGAGTACTCGTACAGTACAGCACGCACGGTAAGCTACAGTGCTCGTACTGTAGGGCCCGAAATTTCATCGCATTCGCCTTCCGCCTGTGCGAAAGACAGAAAAAAAAAAACTGCCGGGTGAGAAGGAAGGAAGGAAGGAAACCATACATACCCGGAATACCGTACCAGACGGTAAGTACTGTACGAGTATCGCAGAGAGGAAAAGATGTCAAGGGGCTTTTTTTTTTTTCTCTTCTCTCTCTTTTTCCCTTTTTTCTTTTCTACTCGTACGGCACGGTTCACGGTTGGTTGTGTGGGGGAGCTGGCGGCGCCATATGGTATTATACTCGTACAGGTATAATACGGTACGGTACTGGCATCTATCAAAGAGAGATCCTCACCCCAAGCATCAACATGATGAATAAGATGCAGACATTTTGGAATCGAGTCCTCAGATGGATAACCAACGCCTTCTTCTCTACCAACCTGATGGCGTTGTCGGCAGAGGCGTGTTTAGCCCCGGTCCGACTCTACCTGCTACTAGCGTCCCTAATGGCAGCAGTCCGCATAACATCTGCCATTCCAGGGAATAACATTGCGACTGCGATGCTGCCAGGGGGTTTTCGGCTCCCAGACAGCTTCAGATACCCCACGTATAGGAGGAAGGCTTTCGACAGAAGTGGCGGTCTACGCCCAAAGGTTTGGGACTCAACTTCTACCACCTCGGTCCAAGTCCGCCTCCCGATTGATGAAATAGGGGCTACGGCTGCTGGGATATATCAGTCAAGGCCCTTTCCGGTAAAGCCAAACCGACTCGCAATGGTTCAAGAGGACGCCGCGAAGGCGTATATCGAGGCTAGGGAGTGGGTTAGGAAAGAGGTACATAAGAGATGGGTACAGGAGGCATACCCGGAGTACTATATATATCGACAACCGTACCGCGATTGCTGGACCTTCATGACGCTTCCGAAATTCCAGGCCGGTAGGATACACCAGATGAGATCGAACAAGAGCTATCTAAGAGGGCAGGCAAGCTGGTCCAGCCAGGACCAGGATCCGACTTGTGACCTATGTCTACAGTCAGTTCAGACCTTTGAACATGTGATTACTGTTTGACCCGGCCTGGCTCGGCCAAAGGAGGTGGTAGATCAGGGAATGTTTGACATAAGCCCAGGCTCAGCCCTATGGGAAAGAGGGGAT
>QFET01004428.1:0-51594 GCA_003316355.1 Tuber calosporum
AGACTCGGACCTGAGGTCCTGATTTTGATTTTTTGCCCTGGGGCTAATGACTTGATGTTCATGATAGTGTTTTCTATTGTTATTTGTTATTTTATGGGGGAGGCGAAGTTTCTTATGTTATTGGGGTTTTTAGGCCATACCTCAGGGTGAATGCCAGGATTTTCCTGTACTTAGTACGAATAAAACCACGGATTTAACAAAAAAAAAAAAAAAATGGCATCTATCAAAGAGCTACAAGAACAGTTACGGACGGTATTCGGTACTCGTACAAGCACAGTCACCTCCACGCAACATACAAAGTGCCGGTAAGCTAACCAAAGGGTAAAAACAAAAACAAAAACAAAAACAAAAAAAAAAAAAAAAAAAAAAAGCAATGGACCAATAAAACCCCTAGCTCTCATACTTGAAGGATATTCACATGGGTCGTGAAGAAGGATTCCCTGTCTGTCCTCCCGGGGGCCCCCCTGGAAGGCTGAAACTTTGCAGAATCCTCGAGTGCCGTACTGTACCTACGGTACGTAACTGAATCCATGCGTCACTCAGCTTCTCATAACTCCCCCCACCTACAAAAACACATACCGTATCTTTTTTCTTTGATGCGAAAAAGAAAAAGAAAAAAAGCGAAACAGTAACCACATTTTGAAGGGACGAATTCTCAAACCTGAGGTTGGAAAGGGTTGGAAAGAAGGAAGTGTTTTTTTTTATTTTATTTTTTACTCCCCCCCGTAGCAATCATAACTTGAAAATTGTGGGACCTTTTCTTACCCCGCAATTAGGGAGTTGCTTGGGTAACTAACTAACTAACTAACTAACTAACTTGGTATCGTGCGCTAACGTTACTTTGGGATTTGATATTGGGGTGGAAGGGTCTTCATGCGGTCTTGATATAGCAATATATTGTTTGATAGTGGTGGTGGTGATGGGATATGCACGGCACGAGTACTCGCACTGGAGCAGATGGGGGATTCTTTGCTTTTTTTATATTTAGAATTTACCTAATACACAGCGCACTCTCCCTGCAGATGAAGGTGAGGGAAAGGGAAAGGGAAAGGGAAGGGAGGGGGNNGGGGGAGAAAATGTGTGTGTGTGGGATAGATTTTTTTTGAAAACGATATATTTTTTATTCATTTATTTGTTGTTCTTGTGATCATTTCGGTCGGGATGGGAACGCACTGATTTGGGCTTGAGGGCCGAGGAGGAGGATGGATTTATGGGAATGGGATTTTAGTCTGCTGGTGAGGTGATATGGTCGAGAATTAGAGATATCATAATATAATACTGGTACTGGTGCTCGAGTACTACCGTACTCGAGTATAGATGGGTTGAATTGCGGTTTGTTGAAAGTGAAAAGTGAGTCGAGTTGAGTTGGGTGTTTGGAGAGTGGGAGGGAGGGAAGCCTTGTCCTACCCCCCCCACCCCCCCCGGTAGGGGGATTTGCGACAAGGACAATGGCAACAACAGCAATAACGACAACAGGATGATGATAAGGCTTTCCTTCCTTCCTTCCCTCCTTCCCTTTCCCTCCCCTCGGCCGATGCGCTGTCAAATATTTTGATAAAAAAAAAAGAGAGGGGAAAAAAAAAGGGGGGGTGAAGCAGGGTCGAATATAATAATTATAAGACTGACATTCCAAACTCCAGGAATTCATCCAGGCACGGCAAAGTTCCCTAGAGATGGGCAAGGTCCGGATTGGTTTCCTCCACCATCTACCGTATCTACGTGTACTCGAGTACGAGTACATATGGTACTGGTACGGTATGTCACATCACATAGAGTAAACTTACCTCCACCGGGTCTCCAATAGCTTTCTTGCAAAAGTGATGGGCATTCGAACACGTTGGTAAAGGGGAGAGTTGGGTGGTTTTTTTTTTTTTTTTTTTTTTCTCGTGCAAAAAAAAAAAAGCCTTTTTGAAAGTCAGAATGGATAAAAGCTTCTGTTCGGGTCATTGCAGAAGAGAAGGATCTCCATGTGGAAACTCGATGCTGCGGTCGAATGTTTTATTGGGTGGGGGGGGGTTCCCGGTGGTGGTTTTTACGAGAACTCGAGCTGAGAAGGGTTTTCCCTTGCCCACGGTCATGTCACATTTTTATACCCTGCTTCGCTTCGAGTAGAGTGCTATTCGGTAGGGTGGAAGCTGACTTATGGCTTTGGGAAACGGGGGGGGAGCTCTTCGGTCCTATCAGAATCCTTTCTTCACCTGTGTCCGTTTTGAATACGGTAGTGCATCCCATATCTTTGACAATCATTTATCAGTGGTCCCCCCCTTTTTCCTTTTTCCTTTTCCTTTGCTTCTCACTTTGCCATCCGAGACACAACTTTCCAATCCTTCTCGCTCTCCTTTGCTTCTTCTCGTCCTGTCCTTACTTGCATATTCCTCAAGCCCCAACTATGCTCGAGTAGGGTACCCGTACCCTACTTCTCGAGGAAAGCTCTTCGATGACGAGGCGAGCGCATTGGAAGCCTTGGTCGTGCAGCGCAGGAAACCTGGAGACAAAAAGAGCAATCGCACGGCACTCGTGCTGTCTGCTCGTACTGTATCCAAACCACTGCCAAGCTGCACATCTGATTCGTGAACCGCACCTTGTAAACATATGATAGAAAGAGCTTCCAATCAAAAAATAACTATATTGACCACCATCACCACATTGCTTGATATTGTGTCTCCCCCGGCTGCCATATCTCATCTTCCTTCGCTGGAAGGAAGGAAGGAAGGGAAGGTAAACTGCAACTGTACTCGTACTCGTAGAATGCAATGCACATCGCGCACCCACCGCCAAACGCGCAGCTCGAACAAGTGAAGGAAGGGGTCACAAGAATCCACGCTCGTACGAACGAATCCTGCCCCCCGTGCACGCACCCATCTATCTTACCGTAGCATCCATCCACCATAAACCTGCCTCCTCGCACAGGTGCACCCAAGATTTTTTTTCCTGGGTTGATCTTTTTTTCTACCCTTCGGTTTTTTTTCTCTTCTCGTCCCCGTTTTGTGTGTGCAAGTTGCCAGCGTTTTGAGAGAAACAGCTGCTCAAACGAAGGGAAGAGAGAACGGGAGAAGAAGAAGAAGAAGAAAAGAAGTTTGAGCTGTATGCTGTATGCAGAGAACTATGCTTTTACTACCGTATTGCTAGCTAGCAAAAGGACATCATCATCATCACCACCACTAGTCCATTCCATTTGCCCTACCACCCCCTTCCTCCATTCATTGGCTCCATCCCTTCCTCCATCTTTCACAACTGGCATACCGGCATCGCCCACGAACAACTCCCGGTGCGAGCGAGCGAGTATTATCCTTCGCCTTGCCTTGTTTCTCCTCCGTCGAATATATATATATTTTCTTTTCTTTGGAGGGAATTGAGAAAGCAGACAGCAGCCTCTTAACCCTACCTGACATCGGAAGAGGAAAGAGGGAGGAAAGACGAGAAGAGTCCTGGAGATTGAATAACCGCACAGTGCTCTTGCCCATCCACCTTTCCATCCACCAATTCACTCCAGCAACAGCACGGACAATTCCCATCGTCGGTGCGGCCGAGCTAGAATTGCGTTGCTCCCACATTCCCCCCCGGATTTCAAGTCGGCTTGCGTGACCGGGCACTTTTCCTCGCCTTTTTTGTCTTGATTTATTCGTTTTTTAGCAAAGGGCTGTTTTTTTGTGGATTCTGTTTTTCTTCTTCCCCTTCTCTAATACGGTACTATTACTCTCTAATCAACTTAATTGCGGCCATTCCCCCCACGATTAAACAGCGATGACGACGATAACGGGCGTACCGGTGTCGGGTGGAGGCGAGCATCTGCCATCTTATAGTCAAACGCGGAGATATGGTTCGGAGGGACTGGTGGATGCGAAAGCACCTTTATGGTGTAATAGTGGACCTGGGAGAGAGGATGGATGGTATGAGCTTGAGAGAGTGTTAGAGATGGCTGTTGGGGTATGTCATTCATTCATTCATTCATTCATTCAATTTTTTTTTTTTGCAAATGGAACAAGTTGGTGGATTCGGTCAAGGCAAATGATATTTCAGGCGGCCTGATCCGATCTGCTGGGGGTGGGTGGAAGGGGAATGTTGTGAGGAGGAATTAATGGGGGCGCATTTTTGTTGACGGGACACTTCAATTCCTAGATTCTTCTACATGGTGTGATCACGGCGCCATTACCGAGTAAACAGAGCCAGCCCCTATTTACTGGTGGGAAGCAGCAGCAGGAGGGACAGGAGGAGGAGCACCAGCGATATCTCTTATCCCATCATAAACCTGATCAGGCACGTAAAATTTCTGCCCCTCTGGTGTGGACCCACTTGCCCCCCTCCCTGCCTCCCTCTCTCACTGCCGCCTATTCTGTTCTGTTCTTATTTTGTGCCTCCTCCCTGTCTGGCATCACACACTTACAGTATTTGGCTGGTCACTTGATCACCCGCTCAATTATTTCAACCTAATTCTCCTCAAAAATTAACAATTCCCCTCCTTCCCTTCCCAAAAAGACAAGTAGTTTTAATGCATTTCATTCTTCCTACTACCATCGTCGCTACCACCTAAAGAGTGCAAAGCGTGTCATTCGGTCCACGATAGTGGAAATAGCTATCGGGATCCCTGAAAACCTGGGGAATAAAAATAAAAAATAAGGATTGCGAAAGGGTACGATCGGATCGGTCGCTAACATAACCTGCAGGATCCCGATCAATACCAGCCGCTAGAACTATTGAACTGGATCCCACCTGCATACGTAGTCGACGACGAACCCCCACCACCTTATCGAGAGATCGAGGGGGAATCACTCGCTACCAGCCGCGTGCGTCTTTCTCTAAAGAAGATGGGTGTAGAACCTCCACCATCTTTCTTTTCCGGAAATTTTTTTGGGATAACAGACAGGGCTGGCACTAGGTCCAGGAAGAAGCCTAACGGCAACAACAACAACAACAACAACAACAACGGCAATAGCAACAAAGGAGGATCGAAGAAAACCTCCAACAAGGTACCGGCAGAGGCGCCGAGCGATGGTGGGAGTGGTGGTGCCGACCCTAATGGCGGTGGAGACGATAAAGACGATAAAAAGAAAGATGAGGAAGCGAGGGGATTAGGAGAAAAAGAAGAGGTGGAGGAGAAGAAGAAGGAGGAGAAGAAGAAGAAGGAGGAGAAGAAGAAGAAGGAGGAGAGGGAGAAGGAGGAGGAGGCCGAAGCCAAGCGGAAGGAGATGGAAGAAGAAGAAAGAAAAACTGCTGAAGCCACACAGGAGGGAGATGCTTGGGATATAGGTATCGGCGATGAGGTAGGGTTCGAGGTCCATACTACAGGGAGGACAAAGAAAGGAAAGGTAGGGCAATATTTACCGTCCCCTACTTATGGCATTCGGCTATTAAGAGTTACTTACCCTATACGGCGCGCTTAGAAAAAGGAATCACCGCCTGAAGAAGTGGTAAAGGAGGCCGTCCCTAACGATGACGAATTGCCTGGTGGATGGGGAGACTCAGCCCCTCCATCTAGGCCCGATCCACCTGTGGAGGTTATGGGACCCGAGCCCGGGCGGGAATTGGATCTGGGAGAAAAGAGGGAGAAGGCGAGGGAGGAGAAGCGAAGAAAGGCACGCGAGGAGAAAGAACTAAAGAAGAAATCTGTGAGTAAGGTATGTTTACAATGATAGTTCTCTTAACCGTCATTTCTACCTGGCCACTTGGGATTCAGTATACTCGAGCACCCTGCATCTGCGTCGTGCATGCGGTATAAAAGCCTCAACTGAGGTGCGAGTAGGCTGACCCATGCATCATACGTGTACCGTACATTGCTGGTTGCGAAACAACCAATTACGTTTCAACAGGGGCCGGAATGGCTAATAGAATCTACAGAGAGATGCTGTTCCGGAGGCACAGCCTGAAGAGGCACCGGCGTCAGCGCCCACCCTTTCTTCGCGAGAACCTATGGGAAGGCATAGAGGAAGAGTCATGGAGGAGCTCAAGGATGATGTCGACTCCGAAAAAGAAGTAGACGTCACACCTCCTCAACCGGAAGCTGCAAAGGTTTCGACATTTAATCCCATTGGTATGGGGGGTATGGGGTCGAGGATTGGTAAGCTCTTCGGGGCTTGGCCCGGTGTGAATGCGTCCGCTTCGAACCTGGATAAAGGCCCTGGATCTAAAACTGTGTCCAAACCATCTGCAGTTGCAGAGACCCCACCTCCGGCGCCACTAACAGCCCCGAAAGAAGGAGCGAAAACAGTAAGGGCTCAAAGGGAGAAACCGATTGTCCAAGAGCCTCTTCCAGAGGTTGAGGAAGCTGCTGGGGCTGTTGCAGTTCCGGAGCCAGAGAAAGAACCCGAATCAGTGCCAGCACCGATACAAGAAACAGAAATGGCCCCTACGCCCGCACACGAGCCAAAGCAGGAGGAAAAAGAGCCCCTACCCTCTGTCAAGCAAAAAAAGAAGGACAAAGAAAAGGAAAGAGAAGAGGCAAGGGAGGCAGCGAAGCTCGAAAGGGGGAAACGGATAGCTGAGAAGTCTAGGAGGGTAAAGGAACTGGAACTGGAGCAGCAAGGTGAAAAGAGAGCTGGAGGAGTGAAGGGTTCAAAAGTTGCGGCAGCAGCGGCAGCATTTGAAGCGAAGGTGGCCGCTGCTGTACCTCAAAAGAAAAAAACCAGAGGGGCTAGTGAGAAATCAGGGCCAGGGTTAGAAACCGAGGTCGAGCTTAAAGTCGAACCGGAGCCAGCGGTGGAACCTATGCCAGAGGTGACTGTAAAGGAAGCAGTTACGGAACCGGAGCCCGACCCAGAAGTCATTGTGGAAGTAGCTCCGGAACCAGAGGGGCCCACAAAAGAGGATGCGCTCCCCGAGCCTACGACACCGGAAGAAGAGGATACCTACGGTCCGGGTTACGGAAAACTTTCGCACATTCAGTATGCGGATACTTCGGGCATAGGATATGCTCCTACGCCCAACGAGGCTCCCTATGCGCCTGTGCCGGAGGGACCCAAATATGCTCAACCGAAGTTGTATGAGTATGCTACTACGCCAACGCTCTGGGGTTTCGCAAAGCCCAAGAAAACAGCAAGAGGGGCTGCACCTGCACCCACTTCGGCACCCGCGCCTACGCTAGGACCACCTCCAGCTCCTCGAGAGGCTCCAGCTCCCACAGAATCGGTAGAGGCCAAACTAGCGCTAGAGGAAGTTGAAGAGGCACCGCCGCCGGAGCCCGTTCAATCACCCATCGAAGAATCTGGGGGTGTTGAGGTTATGGATGCTGCTGGAGAGGTTGTGGATGCAGAACCGGAAACGGCTCCCGCCCCTGCCCTCGGGGGAGAACCTGTCCCGGCCCTTGCCCCTGCACCTAAAGGAAGGGAAAGGGAAAGGGAAAAGAAGCCAAAGAAAGATGTTTCGGTCTGGGGCGCCATTCTTGGAGCGCCAAAGACGGCGAAAAAGAAGGCCCCGGATGTTGAGGTCAGCATTGATTCCAATCCCTGTGTGATAGAAAGCGGGAGCGAGCTAGATCGCGATGCTGAGATAGACAATGAGGAACAGCGTGTTCGAAGGTCTTCTATTGAGGTTGACGCCAATGGTAGTCCTATCAAGGTGGTCGGTCTCAGGGAGCTGTGGAAGATGAACAAAGAAGTAGGAAAGCGACAGAAAAGCGCAAGGAACACACATTTGGTAGAGAAGGCCCAGGAAGAGGCTATTCCAGAAGCCATTCCAGAGGCAACACCAACTCCTCCACCTGCTCCGGAATTGACAATTGAAATTCCGCAATTTGAAGGTTAATCTCTTGTGACGTGTCTTGGGATATTGAGCTGGTTGCTGACGCCGCCTATCGCAGAGCCTGAGATTGCACCTGAAACGCCAGCACTTGTAAGGCTTCCCATCGAATCATATCTCGTCCCGCCCACACCGATACCGCCAACACCTCAATTTGACGTTGGCGAGCCCTCTCCACGCGAAAGTGAATTTCCTCCTGCTACTCTTGCTCCTGCTCCTCGACCCTCAAAGAGAGAGAGGAAAAAGAAGAAAGAGCGGAAACACGAGGAGGAACCAATTGAGGAAGCTCCAGCTCCTTCCGAGCCAACGGCTGTTGAACCTGAAGCAGAACCAACCGTCGAGCCTGAAGCAGAACCAGGGGCTCCACTAGAACCCGAACCCGAGCTAGAGCCCGAGCCGACTTACTCGTCCAAGAAGGAGAAAAAGAAGGAGAAAAAGAGGAAGGAAAGGAGGGAGAAGGAAGCGGTGGAAGAGTCTTCTGCGCCTGAGGTCCCTGAAGTTGCCGAAGAGGCTCTGCCTGAGGCCGAAGACGTGCTCGAGCCAGAACCTGAGGCGCCTCTTACCTCTGGTCCTGGTTTGATTATGGGAATGTTCGGTTGGGGAACTAGATCTGGATCTGGCTCCGCTGCCTCTGGTGTTTCCGCAAACGCAGACCCTGAACCCGAACCCGCTGCGGTAGTTGAAGCTGACGCCAACGCCGAAGATCACGAACATTGGTCTCAAAAAGACCCCGAGTCGGAGCCCGAACAGGAGCGCGAATCCGATCCGGCGCCGGAACCGGGAGCTTCGATGGGAAGGCGGAGCCAGGAGCACAGCTTTGATGCGGCCCCGGCCCCGGCACATTACACTGGATATCCAGGGTATTCTAGTTATCCAGGGTATCCGGGTTACCAGGGCTACCCCGCCCACCACTTTGACCATGACCCACCTGCTCCCAGAACACTCATACCAGAAGAGCTTCCAGAGGAGAAGTCTCATCGTCATCGCAGCCGCAAGTACCGTGAGCTCCAGGAGGAGGTACATGCCACCAACGGCAAGGAAGTTAAAGAGAAACGTCGCCGCCGCAAAGTATCGATCCAAGAGCCCGAAGGTGTCGCCATTGTTATGGAGCGGAAGAAGACGCATTCCTCGGAAAATGTCGATGAGGACAAAGAAGCTCGCAGGGAGCGGCGGCGCCTCAAGAAGCTAGCAGCGGAGCAGGCCGAGGCGGACAGGTTGCGCAGGGAAGCTGAGGAGAGGGCGCAAGCTGAGCACAGGGCACGTATCGAAGCAGAAGAGCGGGAGCGTGCTGAAAAGGAGCGGAGACGTGCCGAGAGGCGAGCCAAGAGGGCAAAGAAGGAGACCGAGATCAAGGAGAAGGAAGCTAGGTTGCGAATAGCTGAGCGGGAAGCTTTGCTAAGAGAAGCCGAACTGAAGGCAAGGGAGGAGGCCATTGCTGCAAGCCGACAAAAACTTGAGAGGCGGAAGTCGTCGAGGAGAAATTCTGGAATTCCGACCGAGGTTAGCGAAACCCGAGAGGAAAAAGAAGCCCGAAGAGAAGCCCGCCGCATTAAGAAGGCCGCGAATGAGGGCCGTGTCAGCATGTCCAGGTCAAACAGTGACCAAATGCAACAGCGCAATCACGGTCGTGTTAGCATGTCCGGCTCCAATAGTGATCAAGTCCAACATGCACAGGACCTGGCGAGGGCCATGGGCGGCATCAGCAGAAGATACTCAGGTCACTACATCCCCGACAGCGAGCGGAGTGACCCTTACGACGAGGAATATGAGCGCGAGCAGCGACGCCGAATACGTCGAGAGCGCCGGGAAGCGCGCAGGGCACAGGGGGCCAACCTTTGGCAGGATAGGGAGGACATCAGCGGTTCAATAACCCCCGAGCAGATTCCAGAAAGCGAGGATGCAAACAACCATCGCTTGTCTAGCTACTCTAATGACACGATGGAAGAGGAACAGGCGCTCAGGGAGCGCAGGAGACGACGCAGGGAGGCGGCAAGGGCGCTGGAAAGCGACGTGATGATGGAAAAAGGACCCATAATAGCTGATGACGAAGAGCGCCGGACGAAGAAACACGCTAGGAAGGAGGAGAAGAGGTCCAAGGAGACGGAGGACCCCAAGGTTAGAGCTGCACGCCGCGCTGCTAGGGCCAAGAAGAAGTTGGAGAGGGAAAGATTCAATGGGGGGTTGACCGACCACGAGGGCAATATTGCCGGGGGCGGTGATAACAAGAAGAGCTGGTGGAAGAAGCTCCTCAGTTAAACAAAATACCCCCCCTCTTTTTCACTCAGAGCGGTGTTAGTGAATCTTCTCTCTACTCATTTCTTTATTTGTTTGTCTTTACGGATACCTGGAGTGTTACGGATTTGATGTCTTTTCAAGCAGCTCATGTTTTACGCTTTCTTGCCTTCCCGTCCATTCTATATATACACTTTTCTGTCACTATGTCGTACGATAATGGTGGAACCAGTTCTGATTTTATTTTATTTTATTCCATTCCGTTGTTCGATATACATCAAATATCTTGTTTTAACTTTTTTTATATTTCACTTTTGCTTCTTTTTATATCAATCTATGTGTTATATCCATTTCTCACCCTCCTTTCTTGTAATGCGGTATGGTACGGGGTTCATGTGTTTGTGTGAAGGGGGGTAAATGTGGAAAAGAGAAGAAAAAAAAAAAAAAAAGGCATCATAGCTCTAGTTCTGAAACTAATATTATGGTTTTATCTGTCCATTGAGTGCTAGCGAGTGGTGATTCATGATTTGCCTGTTACCAGGTGTTTTCCTTGCTCATGTGCTGTATGTGTGTTAGTGTAGAACAGCATTGCACTGTAGGGGAATGGTAAGTGTTAGGTAATGTGCGATAGGTTTGATACACAATACAGCCTGATACTCGGCGTTCGTTATAGCGGGGTGCGACTGTAAGTGAATAAAATACAAACGAAGGCAGTGCGAGGGCGAGACGGTCGGGACTTATTCCTGTACAAGGGTAGGGAGCAATTAACCTGAACAGACAAGGATATATTTGTGTGGTTGACTTAAATAACTGTTCAATGACTTGTTGCCGGACCCTGTAATTTGGGAAAGTGGTAAAATTCGCGGAAATCCACCAGTGGCTCTTCCCCTTTCACAAAACTCCCCAAACCGATTTCTCCAAGAATACTCCCCCCCCCCCCCCCGCCCACAAATAGCCTACATGCTCATTAGCGTTTGCTCATTTTGGGCGGTGAGGTGGAGGGTCGAGGTGGATGGAAGTACCGGTACCGGTAGGCGAGGGAAAGGTTTCGCATCGCATGGTGCAGTCCGCCGCCAGAGGAGCAGAGATAAACCTGATTGATTCTCAGATCAGCGTAGCAAAGATATGAATAAATAAATAAAATAAATAAATAATAAAAAAAAAAGACCGAAGCACCCATTGCCAGATCCATCTTCCCATCTGCCATATAGCCAGATTTTGAGGAGCCGGCGGGTTCCCCACGTTTGCCAGTCGCCCTGCGTGTCTTGCTAGTCGTGGTACCGTAGGCGGAGGGGGCTTAAGCCAGGGGGATGGATATGCAGACTTATAGTTTTTAGAAGGGCCATTGGAAATAATGGCGATTCGACGCGGTGAAAAGGGTTGATGTTATCGTTGAAGGGCTCGTGAGATTTTTCTTCTTCTTTGCGTTTTTGGTTGCTGGGAAGGTGATCGATGGTGGTTCTGGTAAAAAAAAAAAAAGTGGAATCTGTCGGTAAACATCAGGAACTTTGGAAAAAGCGGGGGTTGAATTATGGTCTGTGTGACCTTGGAGGTACAGTACGAGTACTGTAAGTTACTGTACGAGTACGGTATCATACTTGTAGCGGAGGACTGCCCAATCGATCCGTAAGAAGTTTGTGAAAGCGATATGTGTAGCGAATTGGAGAAAGAAAGGAAGAAAGGAAGAAAGGAAGGGAGACACAATCCATGTTTTCTTTGGCCCTTTTGTTACTCGTAGGTTTCGCTGTGTCTTTCCCAAACATCTGGGGACGCCAGCCGGGAGTGTTACCTTCTGTACAGTACAAGTACCGTACTGCGGTAATCGCGAGGGGGGTCCTAGACGACTCACTTGGAGGTCCGAACTGACTATCATCTTTCGAAAGATCATCTTTTATATATCTTCGCCCTGTTGCTGAAAAATAAAAATAAAAGAGAAGTGAGAACGATGGCGAGAAAAGGCGAAAACAGATCCCAGGGGGACGAATTGAGAATTAGGCAGTCTAAGTGGCCCAAGGCTTGCTGGTAGATAGCGCCTATCTCCACAGCGCAAGAGGAGATGGGAAGCTCCGGGAATCGACGGAAGGTGAACCGTGGATTCTGCTATGACACAAGGTGAGCGTGGCGAGGGGAGGGGTGGTGAGTCGAGGAGGCGAAGGCTTTTCTGGAATTTGGCCGACGGGAAATGATATGGTTGACGGTTTAGCATTAGGAGGGGGAATTGGTTGGGACAGTGTGATAGGTTTTTATATACCACTTTGGAATTTCGCGAGCGCAACCACCATCCGAAACGGATGGGGAATATTTTGTCGTGGGGTGAGTGGGGTCAATATCTGTCACATCCTCGGAGAAGCGCAATGCATAGAGTTCAAGTTGGCGCGGGTGCACTGGTGAAAGTGGGAGACGATTTAGTTATTGGCTTATTTCGGTGGAAGTTGTAGGTTGGAATGTAGTCTTAATGGGGGGAGCGTAGCGGGCATCTATTACCGAGTTAATTAAAATGTTGCGAAAGCGTAACGTCCCCAAACATTTTTGAATGTATTATAGTAGTAGTATCTCCTGTAAAATGGGAGCAACTCAGAGGCAAGGTGAATCTCTGGCTGCTTTTGCATTTTGCCTTAATCTCCTCACTCTGCAGCTAGGAAGACAACAGCAGAGGGGAGGATTGAACCTTGAGAGTAGATCAAAAATTGAGCAGCCCAGGTGCCCGGAGACAGCTGGCATAGCACCCATCTTCTAAGTGCAATGAAGGTGGGGTACTGCGAGAATCTACCATTGATGAGTGGAGGACTCTGCTGCTAGGTAAGTATGAGGAGAGGAGATGGAGTGGGGAGAGGGAGGTATCATATTTATAGTGGAGACTCGGAAATGCCAAGGCTTTCTGGATTGCACCGACGGGGAATGATAGGGTTGGGGTGTAAGCTGTGGGGGGAGTATTGGATAAAGGGGGTTGCGGACCTGGGCAAAGATTGAGTGAGAAGGCTATCGTGAATTCGGTCTGGAATATAGAAAGGTGTTTGCTGATTTAATATAGCCAATACCTTATCCTCTTCTTCCCTCTCCATATTAGACGGGAATGAGATAGAAAAGGGAAGGGAAGGAAAAAAAAAAAAAAAAAAAAAAGAGGGATTGTAGTGATATAAGATATGTGAAAAACTGGCTAGGCCTGCTACTGTATATCAGCACTGACACAGGAACTAATACTATAAGAATCAGCTTTCCCTGAGTAGTCAGTTCTACCATTTAGACCATCTGCATAGTTAAAGTGGAAGAAGAGCAGTGGTATTCTTGATGGAAGTAGAAGATTGGCTATTAAGAGAGGAAGGTATCTTGCATATTCATGTGATATACTAAAGCATACATACCTCTAAATTTGGTATATCAGGGGATATAGCAATAGTTCTGTTGTTCTACTTCTGTAATGTAATGAATGAGGTATTCACAATAAAGTGGGTTATGCTATACTCAGAGTACATTATTCCTCTCATTCTGATTGCTTAAAGCAGGTGCCTAGTATAATGGAGAGTAGCATGCTGGTACAGCATCACCAGAGAGAGGTAAACTTGGTTGAGCCCTGAATATAGATATAACTTAATAATTTGATATAGATAACAGTCTCTGAAGTAATAAGGACTGAGGGATAGAGTAACAAGAAGGTAAAGAAGGTAGAAGAAAATATAAAGGTATATTGCATTCTGTGACATAATTTAGCACCTGTCTGATGCTTACTGAGGGGCAAAGAAGGGAGTTGATGTAGGTGCAATAGTGAAGGAGAAATATCATTTAGCAATTGAATGTAGTAAAGTAAATCATAGGTTAGGAATAGTATCTTGAAGAGCAGGTATTTATGATTAAGTTTATGCACAAACTATCAATTTCAAATATTATAAAATAGTTAAAAATAATCTAGTTTTCTCTGGAAAATAGCAGTGACTTAGGAGTCAAATAGATAAAGTGAATCTCTGACTGCTTTTGCATTTGGCCTTAATCTCCTCGCACTATAGCCAGGAAGACAATGACAAAAAAAAAAAAATTTAAACCCTCAGAGTAGATCAAAAATTAAGTAGCCCAGGTGTCCGGGGACAACTGGCATAGCACCCATCTTCAAGGTGCAATGAAAGTGGGGTACTGCGAGAATCTACCATTGGTGAGTGGAGGACTCTGCTGCTAGGTAAGTATGAGGAGAGGAGATGGAGTGGGGGGAAGGAGGTATTTATACAAGAGGGGAGGAGGCTGCCAAGACTTTGTAAATTTGATTGACAAGAAATACTAGGGTTGGAGGTTTAACATTAGAGGGGAATTGCCATGCAGGAGCGGTGGGCTGCTATATAAACGGTTAAGCGATAAGCCTTTCTTGAATCTCATCTGGAATACAGGATGCTGCTACTAATTTATCATGCGTAATGATATTCCCCCCTGTTCCCCTTGGATCATCACAAGTCTGATCAAAAGTGATTAAAAAACAAAAAAAAAAAAAGGTAAAAAATTGAGAATAAGAACCCCATAAAAAAAATATAAAAAAGATTCTTTCAAGAAACTCTTGTCAGATCACTTGGGTGAAAACAGATTTCACAAGAGAGTAGCTATCCGGGAGAAGCTAGTCCTACTTTTTGAACAACTATAGGTGTAAATTGGGCACAGTGGATCCAATCCTAGTGAACCGAACGACACAAGACTTTTATTGGTACAAACGAGTATGATAGAGACCAAAGACCAAAGAATAAGATAGTGAATGACAGGGAGTTTTGACCAAATAACTGATGAATGTATGAAGCGAGAATGAATACGTTGCCCAACTGAAAAGAAACAAGTAAAGGGAAGAACAGGTTGTCTTATATCCGTCTCGACAGAAAACCAAATATCCAGCACACTTCCAGTGCATGCCGAATTCCTTCTTTGTTTTCCATCCCCTTGCCGCGCTCCCCTACTTGGTTCTCCAAGATAATTCCGAGGTGGGAAAGGGGCCCATGGCCGAGGGTAGAATGCATTACCAAGGGTGAGGTTGTTGTTCCGCTATCATCCTAGTTGTGTTTCATTGTAGGTGTAGTGGTGTTTGGTGCTGACACATTAGATATGCAGGGTCGAGTGTGAGGTAGCAAGAAGCTAATACTGGTGGAACATTGTTTGAATCAACAGTCGGTATCAGGTGATTGTAATTGCGTTTCTCGTCCTGTAGGAATGGGAATATAGTATGCGGTGAATAGTCTAAAATGGTCGATGCCTAACACTACTACTTATATCACACTGTATAGCTAAGAGAAAGAAGAAAAGAATGCTACTTGGTATTATATTGGTAATGGATGAGAAGGGGAGAGGTTTGGCGATGAAACCTGTATACTCAAAGAAATGGTAGGGTAGAGAATAGTACTCTGGGATATTGCTTGGATGCCTTCTGGCCAACAAGGAATTAAATACTGGGGAAGGTGGTGTATTGTCTTATTGTTAATGAGTAATTAGGGTGTATTTGAGGATTTCTTTGAACACATTAGCTGCTTATGTGACTTTCGTCCTTGACAGACATTGGAGTATGTCTTTTACTCTCAGGTTCCGTGTTATGCGATATGGGTAACTAGATAGAGCTCTAAAATATTGGAGGCAGATATGCAATCCTGTAAGTCGGTAAGAAACAACTCTTGCTGAAAACTATGAAATATGTATGTAATTCTAATTCCTGCTTGTAAAGAGAGGCGATCTCACTTGAGGCTGTTGTTGACGCACTAGTTTGGGATTTCCCACCCACCATTAGGTGGGAGTTATCCTGATTACTGAATTGGCTATTTTTGTACCTTGAACTTTTGTCCTTGTCCCCCTCGCTCTATAGCCAGGCAGGCGATGACAAAAAAAATCGAGTCAGCTCCAAGAATAAATCAAAAATTGAGCAGCCCAGGTGCCCGAAGGCAGCTGGCGTAGTACCCACCTTCGTTGTGCAATGGAGGTGGGATACTGCGAGAATCCACTAGTGATGAGCAGTGGACTCTGCCACTAGGTAAGTATGAGGAGAGGAGATGGAGTGGGGAGAGGGAGGTATTTATAGTGGAGACTCGGGAATGCCAAGGCTTTTTGGATTTGGCCGACAGGAAATGATAGGGTCCAGGTTTCAACACTGAAGGAGGATCGCAGCACAGTGGTGGCCCCGTCTACATACTATAGAAAGTAGAAGGGCCTGCTGATTCATCGGACCAAACAATATTACACCTTCACAAATCGCATGGAAACTAACAACAAGATAGAGGGAAGGGTGAGAAAAAAAGAGAAGGGAATAATAGCCCGCCGGAAAAAGGAAAAGAAATTATAGCCCAGCACCACTTGGCAAACCATCGGCATGGAAACGAATCCTAGGAGAACTGCATAGCTCACCCGGAGAAACTAGTCCTACCGCCTATATCACAGGGCGTACCGCCCATGGAGAGGAACGTGACAGGGGGTGTGAGGCGAGAAAGCTGACGCTCAAAGGGAAAGCATAGGTAGGGGAGGTGTTCCTAAATACTGCCATGATGGATTCAAGTATACAAGTGGCAAGTAATTGCATATCACGGAGAGATGGCGCATCCCCCGGTTGCTGCTGATGTTTGTAGTGAGAGGGTCTCGTCATAAGGGGGCGTTTGAACACATTAACTGCTTATGCAACCTCCGTCTTTGTAAAGTAGTGCGTACATCATTCGGTCCCAATTTTTGCTGCATGAGATATCGGTGATTTGAGGGAGCATTAATGTGTGAACCAGATATTATACAATTCGATACTCGCGGGTAGAGGCCACTCTTGGGGAAACTGCTGGATATGCATGTTGTGCCAGCCTCCTCCTCTAAGGGGAGAAGCCCCCATCTTGGACGGTAATTGATGCTGCGCTTTGGGATTTCACACTCGCGATTGCGCCTGGGAGGCTACTTGATTATTTAATTGCATTGGCAAGGTTTGATACTCTTCTCGCAGGTATGTAGATATCGCAGAGATCTATTATATAAAAAGGCTGCCCATAGCTAACGTCATGGAAAGCTCTCATGTGTATGGGACTCCCTTGCAGTGTCGTTATCACCGGTAGTTCGTGAGGGGAACTGAGTGGGTCTTCAGCTCCTAGCATATTTCCACTACTTTGACTTAATAAGCTCGCTCTATGGCCAGGAAAGTAACGACAAGTGAAGAATACCGTAGACCTTGGAGGTAGATCGAGAGTTAAGCGTCCTAGCTATATGAGGATAGCCGAAGTAACGCCTGCCCTCGAAGCGCAAAGGAGGTGGGAAACTTCGAAGGCTAACCATTTATGAGCGGTAGGCTCTGCAACTAGGTAAGTATGGGGGAGGCGATGGAATGGGTGTTTGAAGTGGGCTAGTTTGACTGCTCACCATCATCGGAAACCAGCGTGGACTATCTCTGAAGGGTAATAACAGTGCTCGCCAGTCAACCATGATTGACCTGGAACTCGATTGTCACACTATATATTAGTCTTTAACAGCAAGCCACCTTCACGTCGCATTATCAACTAGTTTCTACTCGCAACACCCAGCAACTCCTACTGTACGTCTTACCATTACCAATGGTCAAACAACGAGCAGCTATCACTTCTCAACATCCGACATCTTTCACACCTCCACGAATGGCAGGCATGCCCTTGTTCATTCGTCCAAATTAAAGGGTGCGAGTAGGAAGGAAGTGTGAGAACCAGGGAGTGGGATTGGCTGTTAAAAGGAGATGTTCTGTCCACTCGTTCTCTCATTGTTATCATCGCTCTGTTTGTTATTCGCTGTTGTTTCTATCACTGTTACCAGTGGCCAATGGTTTTCATTGTTCTTCTTTTCTGAATAGTTTTCTATTACAGTCGCACCTCGCTATCCTGGATGGCCAAAATCCGCCAATTTTGTCCGGATCAGCGAGAAATCTGGAATAGTGGAGAAAGATACTGTAGCCAAGATTTATTCGATGGCCCCCCTTTCATCAAAGTTGGGTATCTTGAACGAAGGCAACAGAGACCATATTTCTGTGTCGCTGTCAATCCAATACTTTTTCTGGTTGATTTTGTTGGTGGCATTGCGGGTGTCCTTGGTCTTGCTTGAAATATCCAACTCTCCTATCTTTGCACTTAATTGTTCTTATACCACTACACTATTGACTTGTTCAAGGTGGAAAAAAACTCTACAAAAATGCAGTACCCCTTCTCTTCTCCACCTTTATCCTTTTTTAGGATTAGTTTTCCTAGGTTTACCTCCAATATTCGGTTCAGCAGAAATAAATCATATGCGAGCAGGGATAGATGGCCTTAAGGTATCATACGGATCCGAATACCCTTGTTTTCCGGTTCAACGGGTGCTTTTACATACAATTTCACAGCTGCCACAGAATTTCTACGGTTCAGCAAGGAATCCGGTTCTGTGAATTCCGGGAGAGCGAGATGCGACTGTAACTACGGCGAGATGTTTTGGGAAGATTGAGAGACTGGCACTAGGGGGTGCCGAATATTTGGAACTAAGGTTAGCTAGAGGCTGGAACAGGCGAGTGCCGCACTAGGACAATAGAGAAACCACGGAAGGTATCGGGAATGTTAAGGATGGAAGAACAAGGAAAACTCTGCAAGTAGAAATGGAGGCTGTTTTGGGAAAGGTTTGAGAGGACTATCAGGAGAGAAGGTGTAGGAGATGAAGTGGAAGCGGAGGGCTTGTACGAAGTTGAAGAAAAGGTTTTCATGGAGTCAAGCTTGTGTATATATAGGACACCTCCGGAAGACATAGAAACAATAAGAACTTCAAACACTCTCTACCGAACACAGTCCTATTTTACGAGTTTCAAGACCCGAGGAACCTATATTACCTTAGTAGCATGGCACAGCGGCAGGGAGACAACTCAGGGGAAAAGAGAAGATAAAAAATCATAATAATCCTCTAGTGAAACACAATTTACACGGCCTAGTGCTTGTCAATAAAGCACTGGGCAAGGAAGGATCCTACGGGAGCCACGGTTGATCATATAGAGCAGCTCTACCTATGATACCACCTGGGCTAGTGCACCAAGGGTTTCCACAAGGGATACTTAGGAATGAAGGGAGAGGAGGGATGGAAGAGAAACTCGAAAGCTGGACAGAATAGTCCAGCGGAAAAACTGTCCTGAATCTTGCGATGTATTCGAGCGACTATAAATGCATGGGCAGGCGGAAGATACGAGTATATTCTAAGGTTTATGTGTGGTGCTCGGCCGTAGTCCTTCGCGTGCTGGAATGCCAGACGGTAATGGAGATCAGAAAGGGGCTCAGAATTTTGAGGGGAACCGAATATGAACAAGTAGAAAGTCTGCAACTCCACCACAAGGTGTGTAGAAGGAAGGATAGCTGATCAGATCACGAAATATATGTATGATAGTTTCCATAATAGGTCCATAGAGGCGCTAGAAGATACGGATAGCACACATCTCTATTTCTTTGTTCTGAGGACAGAATGGCAAATGCAAAAAAAGAGGAACAACTCTCAGGGGTAAATCAAAAATTGAGCAGCCCAGGTGCCCAAAGACAGCTGGCGCAGCGCCTACCTTTGTAGTGCAATAAAGGTGGGGCACCGCGAGGATCCACCAAAGATGAGCGGTGGATCCTGCCACTAGGTAAGTATGAGGAGAGGAGATGGAGTGGGGGGAGGGAGGTATTTATAGTGGAGACTCGGAAATGCCAAGGCTTTGGGTTTTTTTTGGCCAAGGGGAAATGAGAGGGCAGGGGGTTTTAACATTGGGAAGGATTGGAGAGCGATGTGGGCACATTGGGAGTGAGCGATGCACTTTTCGATTTTTTTATTCAGAGCAGAGAGGGGTGCTATTTATTCGTCGCGCTAAACAATCTTCTACCTTCAGGAAGCAGGGCAGCAGCCAGAAAGAGATGGTGAAAAGGGAGGGAGACGAGAATAATGCCCCTCTGAAATAAATCAAAAGCTATATGGCCTAGCAGTAGCAGTGATGCTATCGGTGTGGGAGAGAGCGCGCTCCACGAGAACTAGTCCTACAATCATCACTATACTACCAATGCCCCGTAGTAATGATAATTTTGGAAGGAGGGGACTTGAGTAAGAAGACAAGGCATTTGGTGGGGAAGCCCTCTGTAATGCTGCTACGGTGTGCTCACTCACACAAGTGGCAAGTAATTGCGCATGCAAGGGAGATAGAGTATTGTTTGGCTGTTGGCGTATGTAACTGGTGTAGTATGAGTGCTCCTGAATGCATCAGCTGCTTGTGCGGCCTCTGTCCTCCTCAAGCATTGAGTTTCCCGTTTCGGTGGCATCAGGTACCGATGAACCGGAGGGGCTCTTAAAGGCTTAGAAGGGGCCACTAAATCCATAGATCAACAGAAGAAAGGACGCTTAATCAAATCGTTGGGTATACGCACAACACTAATCCCCCTACTGGGAGAGAGGCTCGTCTGGGGGTATTTTTGGAATGACGCTTCGGAATTTTGCACCGGCGATTACACCGGAAGTGGTAACAAAATGGGTGATTGTACTCGACCTGGAAGGGTAAATACATAAAGGTTCAGGAAAAGGATGCAGAGATGGGAAGCGATTTCCTAAAGATATCTAAAATTATAAGCAGAAACTTTCCTATGAAGGAGAAAACCGTCGGGTATAGTATATCCTCTATATGCAATCTCTGTCGGGAAACAACGTCATAAGCTACACGGATTGGCTTCTTCTGTTGAATTGTAGTAACTAGTAACTCCGAATTGACTTTGACAAAGTAGATATCTGGCTGCTTTCGTGTGTTCAGAGTTGCCTTGGTCTCCTCGCTCTACGGCCAGGAAGACAATGGTAAAAAAAGGAGGAATAAAATTCAGAGACAAATCAAAAATTAAGTAGCCCAGCTACCCAAAGGCAGCTGGCGTAGTACCCACCTTCGTTGTGCAATAAAGAGGGGCACTACGAGGATCCCCTATTGATGAGTGGAGGACTCTACTACCAGGTAAGTATGAGGAGAGAAGAGGGAGTGGGAGAGGGAGGTATTTATAGGGAGGAAGGTTGATTGCCAAGAGATTTAACTTTTGGCCGACAAAAAATGATAGGGTTTGGGGCCCAGGACTTATATGGAGGTCTCATATATACCAACCTCGGACCGCTTGATACTATTGCCAATGGTTCCCCACGAAGGCCCTCCCAACTGCCACCATAATAGAGATCAAGTCTTCCTCTGTTCCCATATATCAGGATACCATTCCACAAGAGTGACACCCATTTAATAGAATTTTGCTTGTAATTTGCCTTCAGATAACTCACAATCTACTGAAACCCGGTGAGGCGGGAAGTAGTTTGGAGAGGAAGTCTTGTATCAGAGAGGGGGGTTTGCCCTAGAGGTTTTCCTGGTTGAGAGGAGGAAGTCTTGGCGGGAGAGTTTTCTCCTTGTGGGTGCTGTCGGCTTTGTTACCTTTAGATAGAGACAACGAACCATCGGACAACATAGCAATTGAATACTTTTCCGTCTAGGTCAATTGGGCTCGTTCTTTCTCCCCTTGGCTTTGTCTTCTTTCTCGGGTTACACATTATATCGGCAGGTCAACTTCAGAGTCTCTCGCAATACAGTTTATCCGAAGGTCACAGTCAATATCATTTACACACCTTAGTGCGTAGTCCACCACCCATCCGCCATACGTGCTTCGCAGAGGCGAGCGCAACACCGGTACTCAGACTCCAACCCCAATCCCATTCTTACATTTCCTTAGTCAGAGAGAAAATTCTTAGCATTCTCTCTGTCCTATAAATACCTGCTCTCCCGTACGCCTTCTCTCCTCATTCTTACCGGATAGTAGAGTGCTCCCCTCATCAGTCGGGAATCCTTGTAGCACCTACCTTTATTGCCCGACGATGATGGGTACTTTGCTAGTTGCCTTTAGGTAGTTGGGCTGCTTGAATTTTGATTTAACATAAAGATTTCTCTCCTTTTGGGTCTATTTTTACGAAAAACAAAACTTTCAGGTTGCCACAAATCAGGTTCAATTATCCTCTGCGTTTATATACTTGCCTATAGAGGAGGCACTGATATTTTTTGAAATATATTAAAACTGGAATGTGAAGTAATATTAGACCTATAATAAATAGTTTAAATATTTTACTAGGCTCTTATTTTTGCATATAATGATAGCCCATATTGAGCTGTACTAGCTAGCAAAGTTTCGAATATTTCTAGATGCACCATTTGTAGTATCATACCCTGAAACAGATGGCAAACTTCAATGAAGTCTGAACTTCAGGAATTTATATAATACTAGTGGATTTCACAGATAAGTATAGAGAGATTAGGGAGGTTCTACTATTTTTCATAATTACAACACTTTCACTATCTGCCTAGCAATGGCAGAGATTAAGATCCTGCCAGTAAGAAGATAGTGTAGAATAATATGGCAAGTAGCAAAAGTAGAGTTAAGAAATATTCTTAATAATTAAGAAAATTTCTTAAAGTGCTTTGTTTACACTAAACTCTTGCTTGTTAATATGATCTCATCATCCTACAATGTCAGACAGAACAGGGCAGAACATGGGACATATCTTCTGATAACTCATATTCATTGAAAATCCCTTACTGCAAAACTGTACTATAGAAGTTGAGTATTTTCACTCACACCACTTATGAAAATATAAACTAAAGTGTACCCTAAGAAAAATAGCAGAACCTCTCTATTAAAGCAGTTCTCTTGTTTGATGATCTACTAGAAATACTGTTCTCAGACTGAGGTATACTCTCAATCCCTATTCCGAAGTACTGAAAGTGATCTAAACTTATGACTTTTTCTATACTGAGATATTTTCATCGGAGATTATTGTGGTCTATTAACTACTAAAAGGCCAATGAATCATATCTCATCTGAGGAAACTGAACTTTGTATTCAGTAATTTCTTAGCCATTAGAACTTGTGAAAAGTATCATATTGGACTTGATACAGAAAAGGGATATGACCTTTTATATAAATAGTTAAGTTATATTCCTTTTGAGTATCAGAACGAGTACTATCCATCAAAGCTGAAAGAGACTTTAACTTCTGCACCATATCAAGAGAAAAAAAATAAATGAGTCCTTTTTACTAAAGTGTAAATAAAAGATTACTTATCCAGCAAATAAAGTATAACTAAATCTTATTATCTCCTGACTACAAACTGACTTGATATTCATTATTGCCTATTTGGATTAACACCTAAGAGTACTACTACCTTCCTCTTGTTTATTCATATCTGTTTGCATTATCTAATAGGTTATTATTTCCTTAGTTTACTTATTTGTACCTTGCCTTATTAATATCCATTTAAGTATTACTATTATTCTGCTAGGACTGGCCAATTAGTATAATAGTCGCAAATCCCTTACTAGCACTTGTTTGAATTCTAGTATCTGTATTGTTAGTTAGATTCAATTAATTTTAATCTATTGTTTTCACAACTAAGGCAGGCTTGTTGGAGTATACTATAAGTCTTCCTTCAGATAGGATATTTTTATTATTATTATGTTTACTGGTTAAAGTTATTTGTATCATATTTAAAAAGCCTATACTCCCTTAAGAATTCAGTCTCTCTAGCCTCTCAGAATCTTTATGTTTAATACTACAATTTTAGTAGTTACTTTACCAGTTCCTATATCTTGCTTATTAGTATATTAACTACTTATCCATCAATGTGACTTCCTATATTCTATTAGTGTCTGTACTATCCCTAGGGATTTTTAAGAAACTTAGAAGTTGGCTACATATATTACAATATCTAATTTGTTTTATATGTATAATTCTTTGCACTTACTGCCTCTGGGCCTCAACTTGATTAGCTGACCTGAAAAAGATAGTGTGCACCATATGCTATTTCACATTCATGCATGTATATTTAGATTTCTTTAGCAAGTTTTCAGGGTCAAACACAGTTTTCAATTGGATTTTTACCATGTTTTTCCCTATATTTCTCTGAGCTATATGGATGAGATTTATGTACTTATAGTCAGCTAAATCCCCACCCACCTTGCTAGAATAATTAAGAACCAGAACTCCTACCAAGCTACTCTTATACTTTAGTAAAGATTGTGCCTTTGTCATTCACATTTTGAACACCTATATCCACCTGCCATTGGTTTTCTAACGGTAGGTGAGGAGGCATTATAACTACAATACCGTGAGAAGACAAGATCCACTGTGCTTTGCGGGTAAGAGTACCGCGGGTGGGCTCCCCCTGTATGCTATCTCACCCCATACCACTCTCTAAAGGAACGAACAAAAGACAAATTTCGAGAAAACACAAGAGCCCTGCGGCCCCACGGGCGGGCTGCGGAGGAGCTAGGGCGAATGGGACCATGGTTTACGGTCCGCCTGATCCTGCCAGGTCGTGATGAACCGCCCTGCTGTGAATACGGCCAAAGGATGAAGATAGAACTGGGAAATAGGATATCAGATGCGAAGGCATATACGCCTAATATCTCCTGGAACAGTGGGCAGCTCTGGAGACCGAATGAACAACAAATACTGCGGAAATTACATGGAGATGGAGGGTACACTACTAGTGGTATGATACAAATGATAGGGGATGGTGACGATATATGAACATCATGCATGGCCTTAACTTAAAACACAAAACAGCCAAGGTAGCTGGCACCTAGGGCTGTACCCTTGCAGAGCGAGAGCCATACCCCATTTACCACTGGCTGGATCCGGTTACGGAGCACTGTCCAAATACGAATTTCAGTAGGAATAGTGTGAAATCCAGGGTCGAGTGATTAGGCAAGACTGCTCAGATAGTGGGGACAATGAAAACCGAATTTAAGCTGGGAGTTCTCAGGCCCCAGAGATTTGGCTTCTAGGAAAGAGTGCTTTGAGAAATCCTCTATATACCCTATCGTCACTCGCCAAATATCATTGCGAAATGGAGATTCTCCTCGACGGGATCACTGTGGTCCAATGGGGGTATTGCGCAATTAGGATCTGTGTGGGGAGGCGTCCACTCTATGGCCCGCGAGAATTTCCGCTCCACAAAGACTCGCCGAGTGGCTGTATATTTCTACATATTATAAATTTATTTCTCCGGTAATACACTTTCCGGATGGCAACTCATTAGACGAACGGCATCAAAGCCTCTGGCAAGATTCTAGAGATGGCAATGCCATTTGGAGGCTCGATACTCTGGAAGTAAGTTCCCCACCAAGGCCCGGCAGCCCACCAAAGAGCACCTGCAATTAAAAAACACCTCAGTCAGCATTCACACTTTTTCGCTCACGAGAAAGATCAAGTCTTACCAATCCAGACACCACCAGCCTGCTGCATGTGGCAGAGAGCGCCATAGATAGCAGCGATACAATCATCATTACTCCCGGCGCCAATCTCACCAAGGAATCCTTTCTTTCCGGTTTTCTTGAGCCAGTTGGTAGCTTCAGTCAGTCTTTCGACACCTATCGTGGAGGACACACAAGTCCCCGACGTTCCAGAGCCATCGGAATCAAGGTATTGATGCATCTCTGCCACTGGTCAGCCACGATTCCAACATCCTAGAAAATTAAAAGTCTTACCGAAGGCAATGTTATCGTGAGGGTCCTCCAGGTTGATCATGCTTTCTGCGCTACCGCTGGAAATCCACCTCCAAGCACCGGTCCATGAATTGCCTTCAACCAGGATCAATTGGGAAGTGGCACCTGCGGCACGGATTCCATTGATACAAGCTTGGTTGAGATTGAAGACGAGCCCCTGGTCCATGTCATGGTATTCGTTGTTGGTATCTGCCTAGGTTAGAGTGTGAAATATTGAACTGGAAAGATTGGATAATACCAAAAATTATATGGGAGTCGAGCTTGAACTCGCTGGCGAGGTTCCCGCACCATGTGCCGAAGGCAGCTGTGTCAGCGATGATTTTGCCATTGTAGCGACCATAGTTGTGGGGGTCAATGACAGCATATCCTCCCTTTCCGGTCACGTAAGAGGCAATCTATAAACTTGTAAGTTATCGATTTATTTATTTCCATATCACAGTAACACACCTTCTTTAACGCTGCAAGATATGTAGCATCCATGACTCCAGTTAAACCTTGGGCAGGTGGGATCAACCTTTCCATCAAGAATGGAATACGGAAGGTATTCATTCCGATGTCAAGAAAGTACTAGGAGACAAATCAGCATCCTACATTCCACAGAGACATGTCACGGAAGACAGACATCAATACTAGCAGTTGTAGGCCAGGTGTATTGAGCTCCCAATGTTCCGGGAATATCATGTCCAAACTCAGCACCAGCCTCGTTGACTGTTTGTTCTGGTTAGCTTATCAACTGCGAATGAGTAAAGGATGCAATCACCCCCAAAGTACTTGAACTTGGTTGCTCCTGAGCAAGTAGCAGCCCCAGCTCTGGGAGTGGGTTGGGGGTGATCTGGGAGTCACCTTCTGTCAGCAATTGCAAAATCTAAGGGAAAAAAAAAAAGATTCCCGTACTATCGCTCGTCTTAGTATCAGCATGCTCGGAGGTGTAAGTTGGAGAACTAGTGTAACTAGCACTAGCGCTTGGGATGGGTTGGGGGGGGTCTAAAAGTTCCTTTATATCAGCAATTGCAAACCTTGGTAAAGAGCAGGTGTCTGTACAGTCGCTCGTCTTAATATCAGCATATCCGGGAGCGTAGGTTGGAGAACTACTATAGCTAGCACCAGTGCTAGGGGTGGATTGGGGGCGGGCTAAAAGTTCCATTATATCAGCAATTGCAAAACCTAAGATAAAGAGCAGGTGTGCATACAATCGCTCGCCTTAGCATCAGCATACCCGGGAACGTAAGCTGGAACACTAGTGTAAATAGCACCACCTAACATTTCATTAGCACTGCAATATCAAAAGCCAACCTCACAAAAACACCAAACATACATCGACCTCGGGCTGCAGCACCGGCAGAAACAAGTGCTGGCAGCGAAGCTACCGCAGCAGCAACGGCGATAGTAACCTTCATGATCAATGGGTCTCTAAAGAGAATAAAAGACAGTCCGACTACTACAAAATAGAGATGATGATTCCCTTCGAGGAGTGGGACAGTCAAGCCATCTTATATCTCACCACCGCTCTCCCATCCTAGGAAATACCCCCCTTCCCCCTCTCACTCCTGAGGATATATTAGCCAATCTCTAAAGGCTTGCGGCGTTCCCACCAAAAAATCCCAGATACAAGGGAGCTTCCAGAACCAAGCCCACAGCCCAAGTAGAGTTTCCTCCAAGACGGCAACCCTAAATATACCAGTACTTGAGTGAAGTTGGCAGCGGAAACGAATTGCCGAAAGTAGCAATGACCTTATGGAATACGGGTTCTTGGAGTAGGGGCAGAAGCCGTATTGGCAGGGATGTGAAAGATAGTGCGGTAGCGATATGAGCACGTCAGGCTCATCATCCTCCTAGGGATGGAAGGGAAGAAGACCGTTGAGATTGACTGCAAAGAGATATAGCGGGGGACACCAAATCAACCCGCTAGTTCATTTGCTTTCTTTGGCTTAGTAGCTCTTCCAAAAAGGAGTGTCTTGTTATCAGTTTGTATGTTTGATAAGTTTTTTCCGCTTACCATTTTCAACCTATACCTATTTTATCAAAACACACAATTGATAGAACCAAAATAGAAACGATCTCAAGCAGTTCTATGGAGAGTTTTCCTCAAAAACCTTTGTTGTTGTCAAGGCCGGTTGGCTACTGGATTTGGTCATGATGAGGGTCGCTTTCAGACCCAGGCAGGCTTGGAGCAACTGAAACTCCGTGAAACCGCGCTATCTAATCAAAAGGAGATTAACTGAGGAAAGTCCAGGGGAACGTAATCTCCCGTAGCTACCGCAGGGCATGTGTAATGTTTGTACTCGTCACAGGCAAGAAGTACAGTATTCTAAAACTGGGGTTCACAAAACGTATGGCAAAAAGTCTGTGCGTGTATGAGCGCACGGGCAAAATCACGACTCGTATTTCCGAATACTTCTTGCCTGGGACAAGTACTGAAAGATTAATACCCGGAAAAATAACCGTATTCATTGATGTCCAGCATTGGAATGATGTGAGTTGCCAAGACTATGGCATGACCAGGTGAGGAAGCTTTATGCGTCCTTTCAAGATAGTACAAGAGGCAAAAACGAATGAGGGAGAGTTAATATAAATATATTCAAGGCCTACACAATACGTGCATCGCGTACAGAGAGCAAATAAGCGGAAAATCACTGTTTACTTATTTGAGAAGGCCGCCAGTTTCTCAGATCCCCGGTTTCCTCAACCTTATTATTCTCTCAATATCACGAGAGAGGTTTAGATTGGATCTGAAACTGAGAGAGTTCTTAGCTAAAATGTAGGAAAGTTGATACTAGGTAAAAAAAAGCGAGAAATCATAGCACTAAGGACCTTTTCAAATTAGGCGAGGACACGGGGCTGGTCGGGGTTTTGGCATACGAAGGTACTATACTCGTAATGTCGTGACGTTTGTGAACACGACCGGGCTTGCATTAGTGTGCATTAGTGTGGATAGAAGGGGGTAACCAATGAGAAATAAACATATTCTAGATTAGTCAGTGGAGAGGGGTACTTCAGAAAATAGGGGTACTGGAGTATAATGAGGTTCGTAGTTGATAGCATCAATACTGTGATTCCAATATTCAGCAAAAATGCCAAACCCACGAGGCCCTACAACTTCGTTGAGCAAGAGAGGACAAATTCTAGGATATGCGATTTTAGATGGGCGACAGAAAATGACATTAAAGGAGATATCCAAGAAGACTGGTGTACTAGAAAGTACCTGTTCAAATATCATCCGGACTGCATGCGAGCGCGCCAGTAAGAACGGTATCGCGGATCTGTGTTCAACGGAAAATCTAAAGCCTTTACCTACCTCACTCAAGGGATCAAATGAGGCTCTTACAGAGGCAGAAATGAACCATCTTGTGGAAACAGCCCTGAAGGATGCTGAGCATTGTCGTATGACATTTGCACAGCTTGCAGAAGCTGGTATGTATTGTATATTAACAATTCTATATAACATAAATATAACTAAAAAAAAAAAAAAAAAAGCCAATTTAGATATCAGTCGACAAACTGTATCTAAAGTTCAAGCAGAAAACAAAATCCATCGCCGAAAGCCTACCAACAAGCCTACGCTTAACGCAGCTCAACAGGCAGCCCGACTTGCCTTTTGCCATGAGCATCGAAATTACAATTGGCAGTCGGTAATTTTTACGGACGAGTCATATTTTGAGACAGACAACCTTCGCAAGCGCCGTGCCCGTGGTGTTTTACGCCGAGCTGGCGAGGCATACATGCCTCAAAATATTCAGAGGAAGTTCGCTCAAGGAGCAACTGTAATGTTTTGGGGAGTGATTTTGTATGGTAAATCAGGTATAATAATAATAATAATAATAATAATATTATTATTATTATTATTATTATTATTAATGTATATATGCTAATATTATAATATAATAATTAAGGAAATGAATTACCATATCATTTATATGGTTCACCATATGAGACACCAAAACAGCGGTGTAAGGCATCGGTTATTCTAGAGCGAGAATATAATTTTGAATTAGCAGAAAATCTTCGAGCTGCTTCACTAGGACTTGTAATCCCATTCCCTGCACCTGAATTAAAGGTTCGGAAGATAGACAGGAAGGGCAGAATTGATTGGTTTATCTATCGTGAGAGGATTTTAAATCCTCTGCTTTACCCATTTACACAACAAGCAATACACGACTTTCCAGATCGGAATATTATAATAATGGAAGATAATGCCCCTGCGCATATCCACCATTATCATAATATTCCACGGCAAAGTTTAGGATTAGAGAAATTAGTCTGGCCCGCTAACTTGCCAGACTTGAACCCCATAGAGAGAATATGGAGTGAGTTTAAAGACAACCTGATGGACCAAATTGGTCCTCGAATGACTGCTCGTGATATCCGACGTGTACTTGAACAGGTATGGTTTACCTTCCCTCTTGCTCTTTTGCTAATAATTTACTTAGGAGTGGAGAAACTATCCACAAGAACGAGTAAATCACCATATCCAATCGATGTCTGCACGAATGGAAGCCTGTATCGCAGATAATGGTGGAAATAATTTTAATTTTTAATACTAAATTTGTATTTATTTATTTATTTATTTATTTCTTTACTTTCATATTTACAATTCACGATATTTTTTACAACTTTATATTCCCTTGCCGAGTCTAGCCAAGCATAAGCCTCATATGCACGCTAATGCAAGCCCGGTCGTGTTCACAAACGTCACGACATTACGAGTACTCGATTACTCGTAATGTCGTGACGTTTGTGAAAAGGACCGGGCTTTGCATTAGGGTGCATTAGGGTGCCTTAGGCTGAATTAGGGCAGATATAAGCTATTTTTATTGGTTGAACTTGCAAGGGATAAATATGGAGAACAACAGAGTATCACACACTGGTGTTATCAAGTTTATTCCTATCTAGATGAGAGACGATAAAGAAGTATTCAAAAGCAATCAAATAGCCCACTGAATAATATAGCAAAAAAGACAAAAAAGTGAGAAAAAGAGAGAAAAGGGAAGGACATAAGATATAAGAAAACTAGAAATTAAAATTATTCCCTCCATTATCGGCAATGCAGGCCTCAATTCTTGAAGACATGGAGTCAATATGGTGATTTACTTGATCTTCTGAATAATTCCTCCACTCCAGCTTGTATTATTAGTGACAAGAATAAGTTGTAAAATAAATAAATAAAAATAAATACTAGAAGCAAAATATAATAAAACTAACCTATTCAAGAACTATATGGATTTCACATGCAGTTATTTGAGGTCCAACTTTGTCATGAACCTTATCCTTTTGTACAGAGCAATTTATATCTATGCTATTTGAGTCAGAGGAGTTAGCTGGCCAAACTAACATCTGGTATCCAATCTTTCTTGAGGTAAATTATGATAATAGTGGATATATGCAGGAGCATTATCCACTATTATCATAATCTTAGACTTGGGAAAGTCTCTAATTACCTGTTCTGTAAATGTATACAAAAGAGGTATTAGAATTCACTCATAATAGATGTAGCAATTTACCTCTCCTTTCCCATCAACCTTCCAAACCTTGAGCTCTGGTTCAGGGAATTGGAGTTGAAGTCCCATATATGAAGGTCTTAAATTTTCTGCTCTCTCATATTCATATTCCCTATGTAGAACTAATGTAGAATCCTTTTGCTACTGTAAAGTCTCATAAGGTGATGTATACATATGATATAGAAGTTGATTTCCTTAATATTATATTATTAGCTTTATATACATTAAATTAATAGAATAAATAATACCACAAATAATAATAATATAAATGCAAACTTCATACCAGCCTTGCCATATATACTGACTCCCCAATATATGACTGTTGCCTCTTGAGCAAACCTTCATTGTATATTTTGAGGTTTATATGCCATACCAGCATGATTCAAAACCCTGCATGCCTGACACTGACATAGATTCCCTATCTTGAAGTATGACTTGTAGGTAAAGATAACTGATTTCCAATATTGATACCGATGAGTAATGCAAAAGGCAAGGCATGCTGCCTTTTGTGCTGGATTAAGGATTGGTGTAGTAGTTAGCTTTCTGCAATGAATTTTGTTTTCAGAAAGAACTTTTAATACTGTTTGTCTAATACCATCTAAATTGGCTATTTTATTAATTATTATTTTAGTTAATGTATATAATATCATAAGAATATAAATTAAATAAAAAAAGTTGAAATTAAAAACAAAGTTTCTGGCCTCAGCCAGTTGAGCAAATGACATCTGATAATGCTCTGCATCCTTCAATGCTACTTGCACCAAGTGGCTCTTTTATGCAGCTGTTAGTGCCATATTTGATCCCGCTGTAGAGGTAGGTATTGAAGTGTTGTTGTCAGTTACACAGAGATCAGTGGTGCCATTTTCGGGTGCTTGTTGATGCACTGTTCTAATGATGGTAGACCAGGCATTTAATAAAATATCTGTTCTCTATGAGATTTGTTGTACGGTAATTTTTTCAGTCCCTTCCAGCATCGCATAACTATTGAGTTGATCCTGTTTGGTCAATGATGTTGTTCGACCTTGTGAGGTTACTATTTGGCATATATAGTGAAAAGATTAAAGGCAAGTTGAAGTTACCATCTCTCCTAGTCATCTGTTGTTTGTGAGGTCGCTTGATTTTATTCACTTTCTGGCTTATTTTCAATATGTTCACTTTTAATTGGTTGCTTTCTAAAATACAGGCTAATGCACTCTAAGGTACCCTAATGCAAGCCCACTCCTTTTCACAAATGTCACGACATTATAAGTATAAGTACAGAACTGTGCCTAAGATTTAAATATTTACTAGCAAAGGGAATTAGGGGGGTAGGGATTAGGGCAACAAATAGGAAAAGATTACTTCAATCTGGTGTTCCAAACAGTAAGATTTGCATAATCTTGGGTGATCCTCTAACCTCATACTGAAAATTTCACCATTATCCCATTTTCACAACCTCTCTAATGGATCAAATACCTCGAATGAAAGATTCCTCCTCACAGTAAAACCAAGAAAGATATAATTACTAAGAGAAATGCAGAACTAGAAATTTCACCCTCTGAAAGCTTTAATCTAAAACTGAAATGACCATTACCATATGGATAACTCATATCCATCTCAAAAATGAAAAATAAACCAAAAAAGTACTCACAAAGCAGTTAACAGCCAGTTGCCCTACTATTTTGCTGTAGCTCATAGTCGGCTAAACTAAATGTGACGCGGAACCAGGGGTGATGTATAAGCCGTTTTTTTCTTTTTTTTTTTTTCTGCTTCAGAGAGGATTATATAATACTAGTTTTCAACCATATGTGGGGATAATAAACTGGCACAGACTGATCATACTGCATGTTCTATTATGGTAAAAGTTCTAAGAGAGTGTGTATTGAACAACCAATACACTATACTAGTATACTCCAAGGCTACATAGTCTCAATGAAGGATTCAAAGGCAACATTTCTCATAATTGAATCTGATGAAATGCATGAAGAATTAGAATCAGATTCATCAGCATAGTCCTCTCTATCATCCACTATCATACCACCTTTTCTACCAACAGTTTCAGAAGTGAATCTCTGCTTAGCTGCTTGTCCTGTTGTATAAATCTCAACATCTACTGCTTGAGTATATACGGTGGGCAATTGGGGGTCTATCATCCTTGGGGTGGGTGCTGGTGTTTCTTCTGGTAACAATAAATCTTTCAATAGATTAGGTGGAGCTTGCAATGACTCAAGATTATCAGAACTTGGATCTCTTTCTGGATCAACAATTGGTACCAGTATTTCACCTGGAACATTTTCACCCTCCGCGTCGATCGCCTTAACTTGTTTCTTTCTCTTTTTCCATACCTAGCGTGGATTAATTCCACAATAGTTTAAGGAAGCTTTTGCCCTATTAACTGCAATTTGAATGCTTTTTTAAGCTCTCTTAATAGCAGTAGCTTTCTCTTTCTCTCTCTTTTCCTGCTGTTTAAGCCTTGCTGCTTTAACAGTAATCGTACCCACTTTTTAAACAACATGTCTTGATTTCCTTTTCCGCTTTCCCTCCTCCTGCATTCGTAATTAGACAACATGGTATGATTGTTGCTAGAGTTCAGCACAGGCAAGAGATATCTGGGTTCCTTTAGTTCATAGTTGGAACATAGTATTCAAGGTAGGACTAAAGCATTCCACATGATATTTCCACTCCTTAATCCTTTTCTGTCACTCAAAATAGGAGCTAGGAAGTGTATGGAGCTCCAAATCACCATCCTGCTCTACTAAAGGTCCTCTTCGGGTGTTTGCCCTACTATCAAGTGTCATTGCAGTATCACATAATTCTTCAACATGTTTCCCTTTATTGTAATAGCTTATTTTCTTTGACCTTATCTTGGAAGAAACAGGGAACATTCCAGAATCTGCAAAAGAATTTTTAGGGATATATGACTTGAAGGTCTGCTCATGGATGTTGCTTAAGTGGTGGATGAAGGAGGATATAGTGTACTCCATATCTAGTGAGTTGAGAGCATTCTGAATAGCTGTATTGTGATAGTACTTCCAGGGGTGAAAAACACCGATATCGAAAGGTTGCAGAATATGTGTAAGATGTGAAGGAAACTGGAAAGGAACAATATAGTTTTCACAACATTTGATAATAAACTCATTCTGAGTGTGAGTGATATGGCCATCAAGGAGAAGAATACGCCAATGATTATCAGGACCAGTGCCAGTATGTTTGATAAAATAGTCAAGATATGCAAGCGCAATACTTTCATTTCAATTGCCAGTTTGGGAGATGGCAATTACTTCAGTTCTAGTCAGATTATCCTGGATCCAATTCTCTATAATCCTTTCGCATGGGCTGGTAATAACAGGAGGTGGTGGCTCACGCCTATCCACAGAGATTGTCTCTATAATCGTCAAAGATTTGCCATGTTTTGGGCTGACAGTATACAGTTATTTTCCTTGTGTTAGAATAACCTCAATTTCACCAGTGGGGCATCCAATCCTTATACCCAATTCATCAATATTAAATAGGCATTTGACTTTCTGAATGCTATATCTTGAAGGGGTATCATGATAATTAAGGAAGAGGCTTTTGAGGTCTTGCTTACTATGGGTTACAATACCCGCTTGTGAAATTACTTTGGGTATTTTTTTTTATTGAATGAATATGAGAATTCTTTTTCAACCAGAACAAGAACCATGTAAGCGATAGTAGATTACACTTCTCTTATTGACAAAGGTAGCAGATTGTAACATAAATTATAGAAGGGGTTGCACCTAAGCACATCTCCAATTACTTAGTGTAGCAGCGAAAACGGTTCACTTTTAGATATCTGTAAGTATTACATTATTGCTACCATGTAAGTTCAAAGTGCCATTAGAGTTTCCCTGCCACTGGTGTTCATGAAGTTGACACATTCAAACTGTGGATGCACAGAAATTAAACATTTTACCAGTAGTTCTTGGCATTTTATATGGCTCCTCCTCTAGTGACTACATTCCACTATCTAAGTACTGATTGCTTTCAAGCTTTGGTGTATGATCTGCCATTCTAGAGGTGCCTTCGTGAATCCTGTATTTATAGGGAATAAGATGTACTACTACCACGAATACAACTTGGTGAACAGAATGGAAAGTATAGCGAATATATGAGGTGGTAGTAGCACAGTCTGAACAAGGATGACAGTTCCTCAGGGAGAGTATTTTGTGGCAAGCAGGTGATAGGTAGTGTAGGAGTTCGAGTGATAAGGAGCCTTGAAGTCTGAAATTGTTGTAGTTACAGAGAGGAATAGTGTTGCTCAATGTAGGAACTAATAGGAGTGCTATAGAGATACTGCGAGTTAGAGATTAGTCAAGCTGGAAAGAGAGATGGTGTTGTTGAAAGCATGAGTGATAGAAGCCATACAGAGATTCTAGGAGTATGAGAATTGTCAGGCCAGAGAGAGGGATGTTGTTGCTCAAGGTGGCAGAGAGGAGAGTCCTATTGAGATACTTGGAATCTGAAATTAGCCACCCTGCAGTGAGAGATAGTGTTGCTCAAGGTGGAAGACATAGGAGTCTTACAGATATACAGGGAGTCTGAGATTTGTCAGGCCAGAGAGATGGATAGTGAGGCTCAAGGGGAGAGTGCTACCAGTCCTACAGAAATAGGAGTTGGAGATACATATGAGCAGATAGAGGAATGATGTTGCTCAAGGTGAGTAAGACAGGAGACACTAGGAGGTAGAGATTGGAGTCAAACAGTAGTGACAAATCAGAGCTTTCAGTATTGAATTGATATGCCGTTGCTGGAGTGGATCTTTGTTAATGGGTAGTAAAACTAGTTTCTGGAAGGGTAGGTTTTGCTCTCAAGGGCAGAAAAAAAAAAAGAAAATAAAAGGCCTGCACATCACACTTGGTTTCACATCAAGCTTGGGTTTGCCGACTATGAGCGACTGAGAAATAAGCGGAGTACTGGCTATTACTATATGGAAGTCACACAATGGTATACTTTGTCTATGATATTTGATAAAGGGAACTACACAATAGCGAGTATTTGTTCAGGCTGGTAACGGTGAATATTTGGGTATCCTTACTGTAAAAGTACCCTCTGCTAATGTATCTTGCCATGGTAGCCTCTTGCTGCCAACAATATTTGTGTCTGGCCATAGCTGATGTCAGCCTAGTACTGAGAATTTTCTGGTTGACCTTATTCTGAAAGCACTCTCACAACCTTACTATACCCTCTCCCTTCAATCAATAAGAGTGTTCTCCAGCCATATATAGTTTCTGGTTGATAGCAAGTATTTTCTTGTCTGCCTCATTCAGAACAACCTCCCCTTATTGAGCATACCTACTCTCTGATGCCAATAAGAGTGGTTTTCAACCATAACCTCATTCACATATTAGTAGCTCAGCAGTGGAATTTGCCTCAACGCCTGAGAGAGATAATTCAAACCTACTCAGCCTAGTTAAAATATTGTAGTACCGATCGCTTAAGTCAATAAAAAGAGACCAAACCTCCTATAATACCGTAGATTATTGAAAGAGGAAAGGGAGAAGTAGAAGCCAAGATTCTCTAAGCAAACTAGCAGTTACAAAACAGTTATGACCCGCAGTCAGCTTGTCTGCAGAGATATACAGTATTGCCTATTCAATCCTATAAGGCGACATAAAGGGAAGGCAAGTGACAGAGACTGGACATCAACATTGGTAGGTGTCATAAGAATATAAGGAGAAATCAATTGTTTACTAGTGTGAGAAGCTGGATAACTTTCTCTGTCTCCTCTACATATCCGGCGATTGAAATCTCAACACAACGAGATATTCTCACTACTTTCACTAGGCGCATTTCTATCCCCTCTGGCTTCACCATGGGGTTGGAACTTGTCTACCTCTATTCTTTTCTCCTAACTCATTAGGGTCCACCCCTTTGAGAACGTCCTCTCCTCCTTTCCATCCTTGTTGATTGTTTCCTCTCCCTTACATACAATTGTTTCGACTCTCATAGCTTGATAGCTCTGCCTATAATAATATTTACAAGGTCGCTAACACCCAATCTTTATTCCGTTGGGAGATACATTTGCAGTAGGAGGAAAGTACCTACAGGACTATAGTCACTTTGCAGTCCAATAGTCAATTCCTATACTTTCTGTCCTTTGAAAACTGCCTAGATGGGTACATAAACTGTTCTCTCCCTGATAATTGAGTCTACTCCTTGTGCTACTCTTGTCACCTCACCTTACCTCAAAGTGGATTGGCTATTAACCTACTACTCTCCCTCTTAAAGCTGACACCTTAATGCCTCAACTATAGCCAACAGCCTACTCCTCCACTCCTCTCCTTCTGATATCTTACTGCCTCCACTTTTCTAAAACTCTTATCAATGGTCAAACTTCCTTCAGTTACGCCTTGTCCAAGTATTGCTCTGACTCTAAGGGTTGTGTTAATACCGTTGTTTATCTCAGAATCCCAGGTTCATCTTCCACTTGCCACTGCCTTTATAGGTGTAAAGCAGTGGCTAGATTTTCATTTTCTGTAGTACTTTTAATCAAGAGTTTTTCCTGATTCTTTTCAGCATTCCTGCTTTCTACATTCTCACAGTTTTTCTTTTAGTTAGCTAGGGCTTTGTATGCTTCTGGGCGAGATGTAAAGTTAGGCCCATACCAGAGGGTCCTTAGAGGACATGATGTGATCCCTAGAGTAGCAGAGGATGTTGCTTGAAATCAAGGTTTTATTTTTGCTATAGATAGGGCTCCATACAGGTACTAGTACCTTAACAATGAATATAAGCGATAATCCAAAAAAACAAAAAAAGAAAATAAGAAGTAATGTGCGAAGGTAGACGAGTTGCAGCGTCCAACCCATTTGAAAGTTGTCAAGGGAATTGTGAAAGCCATTATTGCCTCTCAGCTAAAAGACTGAATACTAGGACAGAACAAGTTGTCGTAGTTTCTCTCGCACCATTCAGCATGGCCAATATGCTAGGCACTTAAATGGATAATGCGAGTGCTCTTACAAGTAATCACTTTGTTTTGAAAGATTATTTCAAAAAAGTATTATCGCCCCATATTAGTGGAGATACGGCCTATCAATCCTATATCTAGCTTCAGGATCTCATTAAAACTTTCAATATATTACATACTAACATGTACAATATGGACAAGAAGGCAGTTATAATAGGGATAGCCTTACCTTACTATGTTATTAGTAGAAAAGTGCACTAGTCTATATAATGTACCACAACATCAGACCCAGAAATCTGTTGATCATATTGAAACAGTATCCTATGATGGTGTAGTCCTCCACCTCATAATCAGCAACAAAGGAAAAGCCAACACTATCGCTTGTATCCTGAGTGGAAAAGGTTTTACTTAGCGAACTTGGGAGTATGGGAAACAGGCTGAAATAAGGAAAGATTAGGAATATGCAGGGTAAAAGAGGTTTGGATACTGAAACATGGGAAAGGGAAAGCAAACTAGCTAATTCAATTAATTTGTTTACAAAAAGAGGGCCTGTTTGGCAATGATGCGACTATTCCATTTGTCAACAGTTCCCCATACAAAGTTACCATTTCGAAATGGAAGGAGAACAATTTTTTGTATGGGGAACGGTCGCAGTGTTGCCAAATAGGTCCTAAGATTCGCTATAGAGTGCTGGCACTAAGTACTCCTTGTGTAATGCATTCCTGAGTATTTCAGGCACCAAGAACAAAGCATCTTGATAAGGTGTAATAATAGTAACTCAGATCCGAAACTGGAGGGACTTAAATGAGTATAACTACTGGAGATCTCAATAGGTTGTTTAATAGGTGTTGATTACTCTATCGTCAGCTTTATTAAATAATAGTCTTACTTGCTGTAGTTTCTTATAGCAAATGTACACAGTGGGTTGTTCTGATTATGGGGAATTAACTACTCATGCTATGAGAAGGTGAATGGGTTAGACAAGTAGTTTATGACAGATTCATTGCTGCCTAAGTATACGAAGGGAAAGTATACAATACCACTAGGTTAAACCCTCCAAACAGGAAAAGACAAACAACTATAGTCATGACTGTGCCAGCTATATGACACCAGACATTCCACCCAGTACATCTCACCAGCTACCACTGGGATTACATATCTATCACTTCCCATAATCCCATGTAGCACTGCTTCGGCATACATGTATGTGCTGTAAAAAATTTAAAAAATCTTTTTTAAATAACTGGAAAACACAGAACCTTAATCCAATATTGATAACATTTCAACAAAATGGTGGTATTTACAACACTCTAAACCTTTTCTCAATCTGTCTGCAATCATGTTATGCGTACTAAGAGGTATTAGTTTAATTTCACCTTCGGTAACCATCTCTCTTAGCCAGAAATATCTGACTCCCACATGTCCGGTAGATGCTCTGTATTGCCAATTGCTTAAGCTGGCGATATATGCCAGGTATCATTGAATACAGAAATTGGAGATAACGATTAGATATTGTAATCTGAGTACGATTCAAGTTGGATACGAGCAAACCATATCCCTTCTTCAACTGCAAGAGCAGTTGCATTGAACTGGAAGTCTGCAGTAGATTTTGCAACTGTCCTTTGACGTAAAGACTTCCAGTAGATCATTGTACTGTACTGATCCTGGATGACAAATCCGCTAGTTGACCTCATACCATCGATTGCTCCAGTGAAATCAGCATCGACATAGACTGGGATAGGAGCTTTTTCACCTTGGTACTTAACTACCCCAATGGCTCAATCCTTTTGACTTCCTAGATGTAGGCGCAGACCCAGAGTTTGCATTAAATATCACAATATATGCTTCAGACAAGACCAGTGCTAAAAGGATGGCTTTGCTGAGAATATTCCAACCATTCCAGGTTTCGAGGCGATGTCGGGACAGGTGGTGATGGGACAGTAGGTCAGACTCTCCACGGCTTCCTGATAGTACTGTTTATCGGCTGCCTCCTCTTCCTCCCCTTTCATTTGTAATTTACCTTCACATCCATTGGTGTTTGCCAAACTGTAACCTACTCCCAAGTATCTCGAGAATCCCAAAGGGACCTTGAAGATACTATTAGGATAGGGGGAGAAGCGTCGATGGATAGGTCTTCAGTAGACAAGGTAAAAGGTATGGAACTAATAGAGTGACCATTCAACTTGTAATATTAAAGATGATAGTCCTGTGAGGCATGAGAGTCCGAATCCTTAAGGGATTGCAGGCTCTTTAAATACAAAAGATTATAGCTAGAAAAACTAAACGAAAGTGCAAACATCCTGTCCAACAAACATGCTAACAGAGGCAGCATACCAAGGTAACCATATTCCAAAAACAGAGGGTTAAAAGCGACAGGATGGAGCTAACAAAACAAGTAATAGAATCCAAGCAGGAAGGAACAAGAGATCGCTACTACTATACAAATCCAGTAGGTATAGCAGGAGGATAGCGATACCCAAATGGGTAGAAGCAAGGAGGGGTAGTAATAAGCGAAACAAGGAAAGAATAACCAGTTAGGAAGTCATTACCAAGTAGGAAGGTACAACAAAATAGTAGCGCTTATCAGGTATAAACCCAAATAAGTAATAACCAACATCAAGTCAGTAGTAATAGTAGAAACATAATAGGATTCCGTTACACAAACCCTTTCACTGACCCATCTAAAACCTTTTTAGAACCTTTTCCATATAAACCTTTTGACCCTAGGAGATCAGACCTTTGGCGCGTTCTCTCTCCACTAACATATTGAGTGAGAACTTTACATTCCCAAGGTCTTTGATTTTCAAACGTTGCTAGATAGCTGCTCAGTTTCAGTTAGTTCTTTTTTCTCTCTGAAACAAACAATATCGTCGACCTAGGCAATAATAGTAGCCCCTAAATCTGCTGTGTATATTCTGGCTTCGAATTTGGAGGCTTGCATTCCCATTGCTATTGTAAAATATGAACACAACATATTATATCCAATTACAATCAGCCTGTTTTAAACTATACACACTATGGTTCAATCTCACAGTAACCCTGCTCCCCTTTGGCCTTAGTTGATTTTCACCATTAGTTCTCAGAATGACTGCACCAGCCTTGAAAACAACAAATTCTGTCAGTAGTCGTTAATTAAGGTCCACGGTTATTTTGCTCTAAAGAAAGGTAGTAACAATATCCAGTTTTATGATTTCCTTATCCTCGGTAGCCACTTATGGTAGAACTATACGGATCCTAGAAAAACTAATAGAAGGTCTGCCAGTCTCATAAGAATCAATACCAGGTCTTTGGCCACACCCTTGAGCAACTAGTATTAAAATTATGTGTATTGGCACAATCTTATAGTATAAGTACGAAAATACAATATAGTATTAAGAGTATAATATGTGCATGCTTGTGTGAGGAGTATTGTAGTATGAAGGTAGATTGGTAGTAGTTCTTGCCCTTGATTAACTAAATAAAGTAGGCGGCAACCAGCTATTTATACAGCTGCGTATCCTCCATGTACTCAGTAACAAAATAGGGAAAACATTGTAAGAAACATAAGTGCGATCATGTTTGACCCTGAAAAACTACCAAGGAAATCACAAAAATACGCGTAATCTGAAGTGGTGTGGGCGAAATAAATGGAAAGATAACACATGATTCATGACTGGTAAAGGTCTCTATACTTGGAAAAATAACCGTGAAATCCCGCACATAACATAAGAAATATACGCATTAATCCTCAAACATTTTCATAAAATATAAACGAGAATATGATATACCCTAGCTGTAGTTATATCTGTAGTTTTTCTGAGTAAACTAGATATAACCAAGTAGAGATATAAACAATATTACCGTAGGAAATATACATATGAAACAAATTGAAGAATTTCAACACTTTGCCCTCATTTTCTACAGCTCAAAGATTTCATCATCCATTCCGGTGCTAGTTTCGTAAGTACCTTGGTACAAATGTTGACAAGGTTTTATGATAATTCAACCTTCAGGAGTGAGAAAGAACCATTATCGATCTCATCTTGTATTTGGGGAAAATGGATATCGATATGTTTTGTTTGCTCATTTAGTTGATGGTTGGTTGCCAGAAAATTTGCGCTGGTATTCTCGGTATGAAAGCGATCAGTGTTGAAAGACGGATACCACTGAGACCTTTGATGTACCCTTGGATTTGCCTTGCTGCAAGGGACATAGCTACTTATTCCGCTTCCGTAGTAGATGTTGTGATAGAGGCTTATTTCTTTGACCGACAGGAAATATAGGCATTGTTAAAGAAAATATCATAACCTGAAAAGGAGTGGCGGGTATCAAGACAGGCTGCAAAGTCCACATCCACATAGGTGTCTATAGCATTTGTAGTTGTACAAGGGTAGCAGAGTCCAATTTCTTTTGTACTGTGAATGTACCGAAGGACATGTTTAGCTGCATTTAGGTGGATTTTGGTCGGGCTGGAAGAAAATTGTGAGAGAAAGGATAATGTATATGCTAGATTGGGTTTGGTACCAGTTTTCAGGTACATAAGTGATCCTATAATCGATTGGTATATTGACATGTCCAGTATTTGTTCATCCACTATCCCTTTCCGTAGTTGAATACCATTGGGTAAGGTTGAAGAGACTGGCCATGCGTTTTCCATCCCATATTGCTCGAGGACTGACAAAATGTATTGTTGCTGGGTGAGATGTATCCTGTCTATTGTATAGGTGATGTGTAGGCCAAGTAGGAATGTAGCTTCCCTTAAGTCCGTAATCTCAAATGCTGTTTTCAGGTCCTCTATGAGAGAAGTAGCAGGAGGGGTGTTGGCCGAGTTTATAGCCATATCGTCAATTTAAACTGATAGGTATATGTAGTGTTTACCGTGAACAAACATTCATGAGTCAAGGGCCGATGTCATAAAACCTTTGGATGTTCAGTATCTAGTGAGGAGAGTGTACCATTCGTTCACAGATTGCTTAGGTCAATATAGACATCGGTTAAGTCGCCATACTTGGTCTCCATTTCTGAACCCAGGTAACAGTCGCATGTTGACTTCTTCTTTCAACTCACTAAAAAAGGAATACAGATTTGACATCAAATTGCTGTGGTTGTCATTTGTTTTTAGCACATATTGCAAGGAGGAAGCGGAGTCATTCATATCGGATGACTGGAGCGAAAGTATCTTTCAAGTCAAAACCAGGTACCTGTGAGAATCCTTAGGTAACAGCCTTTACACAGTACTGCTCTAATGTACCATCAGGATTTCGCTTGGTCTTAAAGACCCATTTACTGCCAATAAACTTGCGTGTTGTGGGTTTATCTACTTCATTGAAAGTACCACTTTTCTCAAGGGCATTTATTTCCTTGTTCTTTGTGTAGCTCCATTGTTCCTTAAGCGAGCTGTGCAAAGCTTGGGTGTAGGTTTTGGGATCCTCGTCAAATAGTACAGAGACATTTCGGCAAAAGTATTGTGGTGGGCGAATAGTTCTGCCCGATCTGGTCTGTACCTCTGTAGGATTTTCTGGTTGTACTTCCTGTACAGGAGGTTCTAGTGTTTCTTCAGGAGTTTGGGGAGGGCCATAATCTTCAGGATATTCAGATGGTGGAGGTGGATGTTCTACGATGGTTGGTTTGTAATTTGCTTCCTGTGGCGGAGGTTTATCGGTTGCCGGTACTCTTTGGTAGGAAGGTGGGTAGACAGTTGCAAAGGTCTCTGATAAGGGTGCAGGTTCCTGGGGATCAAGCAGGACTATTGTCATGGATATCTAGTAGGGCTGACGCGTTTCTGAGATCTTAGGCAAAGATGGTGTGTATATATGGTATATCCTGGTGGAGGAAGTGTATATAACAAGGTATCCTTCGATGGCTTGGGGCTGTAACTTTGTTCCTGGATTTCTGGTCTCCTTAGGGATATGGACAAAGCATTTAGTCCTATAGGAGCGTAGGTGGTTTACAAACGGCTTCTTGCTGTAGAGGGATTCATAGGGCATCAACTTTCCTTCAGATCGGTTATGGAGGATATTCCAAAGGTATACAGTGGTTGTAACCGCTTCGGCTCATAAACACAGTGTAAGACCTGATAACATAGAGCGTGTCGATGTCATGATGGTCCTATTGTACCGTTCGGCAACGCCATTATATTCATATAAGTAAGGAGGTATTTTGTCATGTATGATAACCAGTTTTACAAACATGGTTGTCATATCTTTGTTGACATATTCTCCTCCGTTATAGGTTCTGAATCATTTAATGGTAGCATTGTCGTGGATGTGTCTTTCTCTGATAAGTTAGTGAAATACTTTGACCGTATTGGATTTGGCCTTAAGAGGGTATATCCAGGTATACTGTGTACAATCATCAATAAAGGTAATATAGAACCAGGAGTTTTCGAAGGAGGGAGTGGTGAATTTTCCCCAAGATTACAGTGAATTAACTCAGATAGATTATAACAACTTTTTTATATAGATTTGGGTTTGCCTTTTGTTTATTTGGACGTAATGCAGTTTTCACACTGCCAATCTTGCGGAACTTCAGGGATTGTTGGATTTTTTGAGTAGTTGGTACTTTTGAGGTAGGATGGTGAGGGATATCCGAGGGCATCATGCCACTGTTGGTAAGTCATCCTGTTCGCCACTACTTTCTCTTCTTGAACAACATAGTCTTGACCATCAAGCTTTCCCCCTATCACTTCTCCTTTAGTCTCCCTGGATACAAACATATCCCCACCTTTACTACTCAAAGGAAAACTATTCCCCCAAGAAAGAATAGAACGCCATGACAACAAGTTACTATAACTCAACTTCGGAACCGTGAGAACACGTTAAAGGAATACAGGGGCTACATGACTGTTTGAAGTTTTGGCCATGAGCTTGACAGTTCCTCGACCACAGGATTGTATTACCGAATCATAGCCTAACTTAACAGTTCTAGTACTTAGTTCAGAGTTTATAAGAAGGTCTAGGTTGCTTGTCATGTGTGAGCTTGCGTCTGTATCGATTACCCAGTTGTGTGGGTAAGGAGTCTTTTGAGTAGAGAGGAGGGATATGGATGTACTGATCAGTTCAGATATTTCTTCTTTGCTGATCTTTGTTGAACTAACAGCTTTCTGTTCCTTCTTCATTTGGTTGTCGCCTATGAGTTTATAACACTCATTCCAGGTATGTCCCTGAGAGCGAGCAGTGAGGTAATACTTCTTGCAATAGATATATACCTTGGATGTGGCCGCAGGTCTCCAGGGAGGTTCACTTCCTTTTCCTTTGACATCAGCGCTTTTATACTCTTTGTCGTCCTCAGGGCTGAACAAGGATCCAATGTTTAACAGCCTATTGTAGACATGATAGTAGGTAAGGTCCTCCTAGGTTTAGAGGTTATGGACGATGATACTGATCGACTCGGGAAGGGAGTGGAGAAGAACTATTACTTTGGCTTCGGTTAACTCAAATACCAATTTGAATACAAATGGTAGAGCATATCAGTCATCAGCAGAGGAGGAGGAGCAACAGTGTTGCATTTGATTCCAGAGGGTATCGTACTTGTTTATATGATATGAAATAGGTGCAGAGGTATCATGGTATCGAGGAGAGCGTTGAGTTGATTGAAGAAGGAGGTTGTGTTTTCTATACCAAATTTATATTGGAACACTTTCCGATAGTGGGTGATGTTTTGTAGGTGGCCAACAAAATAAGCCATTGGGGGTCAATAATTTCAAGGAACTAGGCCGAGGCCCATTCGTAGCGATCACAAAATTCATCTATTTTCTCCGAGTTATTATTTCCATCTTCATCCTCTTCTGCCTCAAGCAGAGTTTGCTTTTCCGTTACTATGACCCAACAATTATATAGCGTAAGGACATAGTCTGAGTCATCACGCCTGGTCCAGTAGTTGTCAGGGCCAGTGAGCTTTGGGATGGAGTTAAATTTGTAGCAGGGTGCCCAACTAGGTTTGGAGTTGTTGGCATAAGATCTGGGGTTTGGTGCAGGAATTTCTGGAGGAGGAGGAGCAGAAACGTGAGTTTCTGCTGTGGCCATCATTGCTCGGTAAAGGCAAAGTGACTTAGGTTACTAAGGGCCAGTACTTTGCTTTGCACTTGCGAGTGGTTAGTGTTGGGAAAAATGCACTTCTGTAAGAACTCTGTTTTAAGGAAGCCGAAACCTCAGAATTTAGCAAGGAGCGCCAAGACCTTTTCGTATGGATTTGCCAAGACTGTTTCGTTTCGACCAATCTTTCATTTTGAACCAAAATGTTTCCATCTTACCGGAAATATTTTCTGTGGAAATTGTTTGTTTTCGTTTTGGAAGGAATTTGTTTTGTGATGAAAGAGGATATTGTGTAAGTGTAACTTGTACAGCTATGGATAGACCAGGCTCATAAACTATTAAAATTATGTATATTGGCACAATCTGATAGCATGACTATGAAAATACAATACAGTATTAAGAGTATAGTATGTGTATGCTTGTGTGAGGGGTATTGTAGTATGAAGGTAGATTGGTAGTAGTTCTTGCCCTAGATTAATTAAATAAAGTAGGCGGCAACCAGCTATATATACAGCTGCGTATCCTCCATGTACTTAGTAACAAAATAGGGAAAACTTTGTAAGAAAAATAAGTGTGAACATGTTTGATCCTGATAAACTACCAAGGAATTCCTAAAACTATGCGTAATCTGAGGTGGTGTGCGCAAAATAAACCGCAGGATTACACATGATACATGACTGGTAAAAGGTCTCTATACATGGAAAAATAACCGAGAAATCCCGCACATAATATAAAAATATACGCATGAATCCTCGAACATTTTCATGAAATATAACTGAGAATATGATAGACCATAGCTGTAGTAATATCCGTAGTTTTCTTGAGTAAACTAGAAATAACCAAGCAGAGACATAAACAATATTACCATAGGAAATATACATATGAAACGAATTGAAGAATTTCAACACCTAGATTATCTTTTTATCGCGCTACTTTCCCATCCTCTCTTGTCTTTTCTTGTAGTACCATGCAGGAGGAAATTGTCTTTACTTACTCTGTCAGTTTCCACTCATGTATGACAGACTAAGTATTATGGTCCTCCAAGGATTGTAGTTCTGACTTCACTGCTTTAAACTAGTTTTTATAATTGGCTCCTGCTAGAGCTTTCGATATAGTTCTGGGTGCATTGGCTACCAGTAGTATGATATCGAGATTCCCTGACTCATTATCCTCTCCGCTGTACTGCCTGCCTGAACCTCTTCTCTGACTACCACCCTGCTTCCAATATTCATGCAAGTTGATACTTATCACATGAACCATACACCTTCATACCTGGTTTAGAGAAATTCTTTGTGGTTCAAAATCCTGTTAGCCTGTAGATACACTCTCCAGTACTTCGCCACTTGCTAGTACCTCTCAACCATTTTGTTTCTTCTCTCCTTCTTAGCTTCTACTACCCAATTCTCTATCCTCATCTTGATTCTTCTCTTCTATGTACCCCAATCCTGAGCCATCGCAGTCATTCTGGTTGTCAACACTCATGTCAACAATCACCTCAGAATTTGATATAGATGATGGACACAGGATTTGTTGATCAAAAAGTCTGTAGAAAGGGCAATCCTCATGAAAGATTATGTCAGATGACTTAATTGGCTGCTTTGTTGGAGGATTGTAGAGACAGTATTGGCGTATCATCAAGGTATATCCAAAAAAGATAAGTCGTTCAGAATGAGGACTCCATTTTTATCTTGCCTCTGGGCTTCATTGTCATCTGCATATGCTATAAATCCTCAAACATGAAGATTGTGGAAATCAGGTTTCTTTCCAAACCAGAGATTGTACAGGGTTGTGTTCACAGTGCGAGTACCTGAGTAATCGAGAGCATTTTGAGATAAACTAAAGTTTGAACTGCCTCTGCCCAATTGTTGCAGGGGGCACTGGCATGGTGGAGTAAAGTATTTGCTCCCTCAACAAGAACTCAATTATTGTTCCCAGAGACACCATCCTCCTGGGGGGTATTGGGGACTGTGATATGGAACTAAATACCACAACACTTCAGTTCTCGTTGTAAAGCCTCTCTTGTAATTTCCCCATGGCCATCCGTTCTGATAGCCTTGATCATATACCTCTTGCCTTCTCCCTGGTGAAGCCTCTCAACTTGTGCTTTGTACTCCAAGAAACATACAGCGGCCTCAGCTTTCTTCCCCAGAAAGTATACAACTACATACTTGGTGAAGTTATCTATCAGCAGCATAAAATAAGATCAGCGATCAGCCACCAATCGATCTCTGCTGCATTGGTCCACACAAATCGGGGTGGCTGAGTTCGAGGGGCTAGGAAGTTCGTTGCATGTTAGACTTAATGGGGGTTCTTGACATTTTTTCTATCAAGCAGGCAGTATACCGGTTTACTTTTGCATTGGAGCTAAGAGTAGGAAGGCCAGAAACCAATTCATTGCTGCTCATGTTTAGTACAGCTTAGTAGCGGAGATGGCATAAATGATAATGCTAAAGAGTCATCGGTCTCTGGTCCTCAGTAGCGACCAGCAATCCTCTGTCCATTCTACACTCAGCTATAACCAGAGTGTAAAGTCAGGGAACTTGATTTGCTACAACAATAAGAATTCCAAGTATTAATCCTCTTCCAATTCCCTCTTAAATGCTACTGTGGTTCCTTTCCCACTTAACTAACTTACTAAGATAAGGTTAGTTAGTCTGGTTTTCGCAACTTGGAGAACGTTGACCAGATATATCCTAGTGGTTCCCCTGGCTGGTGTCCAAATGTTGACACACACAGTTCTGATTCCAGCAGCAGATACAAGTTTACATATCGCAGTTCACATTTGGTGTTCATTCTTTGGTAGGCACTGATACAATCCCTACAAAAAGATATCTCTTTCCCTTATCATATAGTTAGTGCAACCAGAATCCTACACCCTGTCCACCTCTTCAATGACATCTGTTCCCAACATACCCTTATATATATTCTCCTCCTTCTTTCCAATATGCTTAACCCTACTCCTTCCCTACATATCAAAATAGACATTTTCCTCCAGCCACATCAGCTCCTCTATGACTCCAACTTGGCCTACAAATAACACAGCAATCTTTCAGCCTGCTCTCACCTGACAATCACCATTGGTTTGAAGCGACACTCGCGTGCTTTGTGTCCCTTTTTTCTCACGCAATAGCACTAACCAGCAAATTTTCACTTTCTTGAGATGTGTTACATGTACTTGCAAACAGCCTCCTTCTTAAAATTGAACTTCTGAGATGGATCCGGAATCTTCTTTACATTTTATTTCATAAACAGAACCTTTCCATGGTCGTGAGACTTCTCTCTCTATAATTTCAAAGGGTAGGCAGTTAAAAGACTTTGTTGTTTGTTGTAACTACTCATAGTTATAAGAAAGGGGAGAACACTTTTCGTAACTATCGTCCAGGCCTTCCACTCTGGTTTCTCAAGAAGGCAATTTAAGATGTGGAAAATAAGTTGAGCATGGGAAGGTGTTTGTCTGCAGATCGCCAGTTTGTCACAGAGTTCTCGAATTCGATTGAGGTAGTCAAGGAAGGTTCCCGATTCCTCCAGCTTACACTCATATAGCTCCTACTGTAGATGATTCCTGTTGTAGCAAACAGAAGTCTAGGAGTTTTCATTTAGACTCTTCCAGATCAGAGTAGGGGTCTTCCAAATTGTACTATAGTGGGTAACTGTAATCACATTTGTCATAGCTAAGGGAAGAGGTTCTACAGCTTTCTGGACTCTCCTCCTTTGCACTTGGTATCGGTTGTGGTACTTCTCAAAATTGTGTTCCGTATCCAGTGGCTTCTCGATAATCTCCTCCTTACCTATCATCAGGAAAAGTCAGCTTTTCCCCCCTATCCCTCATGAGGCAAGTGAGGGATGGGGGGCCAAATTATAAAGCTCAAGTTGTTGTATCTTGTGTCCATGACCCCACAACTCCTGATAGCTCCGGCGTTTTGCGGTATTTTCTTTTTACCCACTCTTTTCATTGCCATCCGGCTTACGCAGGACGTGGACTGTCCCTTTTGAGCTGTTGCACAGTCCAATCATGCTTTGACTCATCCACCCTAGTTTATCCGGCCCTACCTCCCTCCCCCTGGATTGTTCCATTATGCACACTTGCCCCACGACTCAATCATGCCTCCCTACGGCCTAAATGCGCTACCCCCACCCTTGATTCACAAATCCCTATTACGTCCAGCTATAGACAAATCCTTTGTGCCTTTGAACGTCCCAAACTCACCTCCTCTTGTCTTCTTGCTCCTCGCTACTCTCGCTTATTTCTCCCCTTCCCTTCACCATTACACCTAGACCTAATTCCACACCACCACTTCTCCTCGCGTATTCAATACTTACGTGGACGATTCTCGTCCTTTTCCCGGTGTCGCACGTCTGTTCATCTGTGATGCTTGCTGTCGGGTCCATCCCTCCACTTCTCAACTCTGCCCTATGACTGCCCGACCCACGGTATTATGATAAAACTATCCGGATTGTAAATTTCTTTCTTTGTCGCAGCACCATTGCCTCGTCGCATTCCTACACTCTCTCACCGTACTCGTGCTTTCTTCACGGCTCTTAGGGGCCTTTGACCGGCTGTACGCGACCTTGACTGAGCTTTAGATTTTCCTATTGGGTTGTAGTCTAACTTTAAGTAGTATATTATGAATCAATAAATATTTCTAATTATTTCTTTATTTTTTTTTAATACTACATTTATTCCAAATAGGACGTTATTCGTCCTCAACCCACCCCGCCTCTAGTGCCTCAACCATCATCCCTATCTTCAGGATCTGAATTATTGTCCTCTACCTCGCTTTCCTCATCCCCTGAAATCTCCAACACCATATATGCTGCGGCTTCCTTATCGTCCTGTGGGGCGCAAGACTCCTGATCCTGAACTAACCCACTATCCCGCAGCATCCTCTTGATGCGCTTTTTTGTGTCTTCCACGAGTTTCCTTCACACCTCTGGCGGCAGCCCTTGCCAGGTTGCACGCTGTCGGAGATAAATATCTAAATTTTCTCGCAGAGTATAATAACCTTTAAAACGTCTTATTTGGACCTTCAAAGGTTATAACTGTTAAGGGTTGCCGATTCTAAGGGCTCGTGAATCGGGCTAGGCTTAAATCTTTCTTCGTAAACAGAGATTGTCTAGGAAGGCTCGTAGGTAAAGATTTTAAGTAAAACTTATGATATTGATAAGATCTCTTCTCCGTTGCTTGATGATGGCTAAAGGTAGGGAGGCACTTCGATATTTATATCCCGCGTCTGTGTGTTCACGGACTACAACTGGGTTATCTATAAACAGGTATTTTCTTCCCATCCTTCGTCTCTTAATCCACGAGCGAACCCGCTTTGACCCTCAAACTTTCTCTTCCCCCACACAGCTAATGGTATAATCAGAGCTCCCGACCTCTCGGAGGGTGTGGACCCCCCCTTAGTCTGAGTTGTCAACCTTCTTTCGGCTGTTTACGATATGGCCGACCAGTTTGGAACGTACCAATAACTTCTTAGAACTCCAAGGGGCCAGCTTGGTTGTTGGCCGAATCTGCTTCGTGCCGTCTTATCCGGCTCTGCAGCTGGCTTTCAGGATGACTAGTGTTCACGAACGGGTCAATACCTTCTCGTCTTCACTGCCTCTCCTTATCAACTTGTTCCGATAGGTTCATTGACCTTATAGGCATCACGGGGGCGTCAGTATACTCTCGGTGTGTATCGGAGTAGCCTACTTCAATCGCGCATTCATACCCATCTAGGA
>QFET01004429.1:0-36767 GCA_003316355.1 Tuber calosporum
TCCTCCCCCGCCGGTCCCCCCTTGCCCCGCTCCGCCTAGACCTAGGTCTCTCCCCAACCTTCAACCGCAACCCACACAAGAAGTAATTCAAGGCCTCGACCCCGACCTCCCCTGCTATGAAACAGTTGAAAAGCAGTGGTATGGCAACCCTGCCGCATATGCCGTCCGACACCCACGCTTCTGGGAAGCTCTAGAATACAGGGCAGGCAAATACCTTCCCCTTACCGAGTTCCTGTCACCACCCTTATCCTTCAACAACCGACCCACACACACCCAGTCCCGTCCGGCCAACAAGTCCTATGCTGCTGTTGCAGCAGGACCTTCCACTGCACCAGGTAACAAAGGCAAAGGGAAGAAGCCAACCACGCTGGCCCAAGTCGCAGCGTCCAACGACGGCAGCCCTCAGTCTCGAGGTCCAGCACCGTTGCCCTCTGCCGAGCGCAGATTCTTCGCCCCCCGAACCTCACATGCACCATATGCAGATGCTGACCGTATGGCAGACACCGCCCCCGACCTGATGGCTACCGTCCTGCTGCAGGCCAACTGCCCTTTCCCCCTGTCCTTTTCCGCACGTGTCAATCCTAAAGGAACTCTTACCCTCCTGGGCACTGACCCACACACACCCTCCACTGCCTACTCACCCTACTATGAAGCCATGCCTAACCGTCTTAACCAAGCTTTTCCAGTAGGAAACAACCCCTATCGCCCTTTCCGCCCCGCCCCAAATGAGGTCCAATTAGCTATCCACAGCTTACCTACAGCCTATCTTCCGGAGGACCAGGCTGACCTCTTCCCTGCCCTCTCTGAGTCAGTTCGCAATGCAACTGACGTCGTTATCTACTCAGCACGTTTCCTCCAAACTGACCCTGACATTCGGGCAACAAAGACCACTACGTCTGTTGTAGTCACCGTGGCCCCGGACGATGTAAATAGGCTTGGTTCCACTATCAGTCTCTTCTCCCGTCCACGCAAAGTCGAAAAGGCCCACTCCTCTGGGAAGTATATGCAATGCTGAAAGTGCTGGGGTTACGGCCACCCCTCTCCTATATGCAAAGCCTCCACCCCCACCTCTCCCCTGTGTGCTCTAGCACATACACGAGCGGCCCACCGCTACCCTAATCCCACTTGCCCTAAGCGCGGGAACACTAAGTCCGTTGCGGGGTGTTGTCCCGCCTCTCCCCTCGTGTGCTCTAGTTGTGCAGGTCCCCATCCTGCCACGGACCGTTCCTGCCCATCCCGCCCACTCCCTCCCACTGGCGATGATGCTCCCTCTGAGCCTGAGGGTATACAAGGACCTGATGATGTCATGGACCAGGATGCACCCACCCTACCCGACCCACCCAGGACTCCCTCCCCCACCACTGCCACCATGGATCTCACAAATCTCAGACAGCCAGTCCCAGCAACTAGCGCTCCAGCTGACCCTCGCCCCAAATCTGTTGCACCATTCCCCACCTGGCGCTCCAGTTCTCCGCTCCCACATGGCCCATCGGGCTTTCCTCGCCAATGAGTCCCGCACTGTACCCCCCCTCCCTGACGCAGGCGCCAGGCACTACCCTCAACCTCATTCAACACAACTGCCTTGGGAGCTGGAATTTGTTTCTGTCCCTATTCAATAGCCTTAAAGCTATGCCAACCCCTCCACACTTGGTCGCCCTACAGGATCCTTTGGTCTTCAAGGGGCGACTACCAGTATTTTCCTCTTGTAAATCTTTTTCCCACCTACTACTAACGGCGCCAAACCTAGGGTGGCCATTTATGCTCTCCTTGATTTCATGCAAGTCTTTGCACTACTCACCATTTTTTTCGACCGCCTGGACTTTATGGCAATTGATATTCACTCCCCTTCAGGCATGTTTAACCAGCTCATCGTGTCTTCCACGTTTACAATGCCTACTCCACCACAGGGCACTCACCCCACACCCGTACAATTACCCCATCTTTTATTTTCCAGGAACACACTTTCCCCACCCTCCTGGTTGGGGATTTGAACCTCCATCACCCTCTTTCCGACCCTCTAAGGGTCCTCTCTGATACGGAATTTAGTCTTTCTTCCCCATACTTTAACCTGGTGTCCGAGCTAGGCTACTCACTTATAAATAAACCAGGTGTATTCACTAGGTTCCCCTTCGATGCCGCATCCCGACCTGGAGTCTTAGACCTGGCTTTCGCAAATCCCTCCCTTGCCCCCTTTGTTAGCTCATGCGGTATCACCCTCCCACTAACTGGCTCTGACCATGTCCCAATCACAATAACCCTATCCACTCCATTCCTACGACAGCCTGACCCTACTCCTAACTGGACCAAAACGGATTGGCACACACTCTCACCTCTCATCTAGGATCAATCGGTCCCATATCCTCCCCCGCTCCCTACCTCAGCCTCACTTAGTGCTTGGTTTGACTGCCACCTGCGCACAATCACCTCCCTCCTAGCCCAGCACACACTAAACAAATGTCCTTATTTCAGGTCAAAGCCATGGTGGACAGCTGAACTACCGCAACTGCGCCAAGCTTTCCACAGAGAGGCAGGAATATCACGCATGTCCCCCTCTACCACCCTCTCCGACAGTGCACGTGCCTCCCGCCTCGCGTATTTCAAGGCCATAAATAAGGCCAAAGCATCACACTGGAACTCTTTCCTCGCCTCCTTGGACTCCAAATCGGTGTGGGCTGCCCGCCGGATCGCTAGCGGGCACCCCCCTGATCGGTTCCCTTCCTTCCCCAATACCACGACACCTATCGAAGTCAACACCTCCCACCTACACCACTTTTTTCCTCCTAAGGACCCCCAATCCTTGCCATCCATCCTGCGACCTTTCGCGGACTTCCTGCCACTTCAGAAACAGGAAGTCTCCCTCGCCCTCCGCAAGTCCTCCAACACCTCAGCCCCTGGGCCCGACCTGATCCCCTTTGGCATATAGAAAAGGATCAACAACATCAACCCCACCTTCCTCACCTCCCTCCTAGGTCCCCTGCTGACCTATGGCTTCCACCCCTCCTCCCATAAAAGAGCCCATGGCATTGTCCTCTCCAAGCCTGGCAAATCTTATTATAACTCCCCCTCCTCTTCCGAGTCATTGTCCTCCTAGAAACTATTTCCAAGATTCTGGAAAGGATAATGGCAACCCGCCTTTCACTAATGGCCCGCACCATTAGCCTCATCCACCCAAACTAATGTGGCTCGCTCCCCGGCCTCGGCACCTTTGACTCATGTGCTGCCCTCACTCACTAGGTCCGCCTGCTGCAATGTGCAGGCCTCAAGACCTCTACCCTCTTCCTTGATATTAAAGGAGGCTTTGATAATATTTCCTCTACCTTTTCACCCTCCCTACTTCGCGCCAAAGGCGTATCTCCTTATATGATTTCTTGGGTTCGTTCCCTTCTGACTGACCGCAAATGCCGCTTGATTTTTCAAGGCCCCCCAATATTTTCCTACCTGTTCAAGTGGGTGCCCCCCAGGGCTCTCCTATCTCTCCTTTGTTATTTTTAATTTATGTTTCCTCCCTGCACTTGTTTATCCCAAAGGGGATTATGTTTTCTTATGTTGATGATTTTACCGTCACTGTCGGGTCTGGGTAATACCGGAGGAATACACAGCTTCTTCAACACTACTACACCCGCCTCTGCAGGAAGGCTACCCCACTTGGAGTCTCCTTCTCCATCCCCAAAACCGAACTCATCCACTGGCGAACTCCAAGGGATCGCTCTCCCCCCTCACTGGCCCCAGTCTCTCTCAATGGGAGTCTCTTCCACCCCTCTTTGTTAGTCCGCTGGCTAGGATACTGGTTCTCACCCTCGATGGAAACCTCCACCCACTTCCTGCAGAGACTAGCCCTCGCTCATGGGGCCTTTGGCCTCATCAGGCAACTCTCTCCTCCTGGCATAGGCATAGTCCCCTACCTGAACCGCAGACAGGCTATGGGCCTGCTGCTACCGTTCCTCACCTACGGAGCTGACCTCCTCGTCCCTAACGCTGCGATGATGGGTAATATGGAGGTCTTTTGGAGCAAGGTCCAACTATGGGTCACTCACTGCTCCTCATCGACTCCTGTATCTATCCTTCCCTGTGAGGCTTGCCTCCCCCCTGTCAACTCGCTCCTCCCCCATCGCCGCAGGATGGCCATACTACTGTTGGCCTGCTCCACTCCTGAGATCAACCCAGCCGCAGTCCGGCTGCCCCCATCATTTCCATCCTAATGCAATTTTAGGGCAGGGAACTCCTCCCGCCACCTCCTTCGTGGCCTTAGGGCCAACGACATCCCCCTCTGCTGGAACCAACCAAGGCCCATACCCGCCGTCCGCTCTCACCTCCCAATCGATGCAATGTGCTACCTCTTGGTCAAGGTGGCACCAGACAGGTTCAAACTCCCACAGATAAACTAACACCTCCTACCGGGCACTGTTTTAGCCCCCCCTCCTCCGATCCCAGCTGCTATCTCCTACAAACTGATGAAGGAGGAGTGCAGAAAGGACCTTCTCAATGATTGGACACTCCTGTCCCCACTCCCTCCTTACTACCAGTACAAGCCGTCCCTACGTCCACATGCCTTCATGGGCCTCGACCGCTTCACAGCTGGGCGAATCCACCAAATGCGCGCTGGCGAGAGCTATCTTGCTGCGCAACGCTCATGGAACGATGCCGATCGCTCTCCCACCTGCCCTTCCTGCGACTCAGAGGACGAAACCTTCGCACATGCAATTCTCCACTGCCCCTCCAAGTCCCAAGAACGCCAGCTTTACCATCCGAAGCTGTCTACGATGGACCATGGCTCTCCACTTTGGGCTGACCTGGAAATGATCCTTGCTCTTGCCTCATATATCCGCTCTACTCGCATAAAATTCCCACCCACCATGCCTGCAGTTTTTGCTACTGCTGCTTCCTCCTCCTCCGACTATGACTCAGACTGAGCAGTTTGACTTTCCTTTCATATATATATCTTTCCTCTCGGTTATGATTTCTTTTGGTATCATTTCATTCTATACTTTTTGAATTAGTCGCCATTGCTGGTCGCTGTGACGGTATGGTAATCACTAGGGGAGAACATGTGCGGTTAGTTCTTTTGTTTTGTACTGTTGGAATTAACAGTTCGTTTATGCCATAGTTAGCGCTCCATGCAGGTTCCTGTACGTTAACAGCGAATATATGAGATAATCAAAAAAAATAAAACCCCGTAGTTAAGGTGTAACGGAATCCTACTATGTTTCTACTATTACTACTGACCTGATGTTGGATATTACTTATTTGGGTTTATACCTGATAAGCACTATCATTTGGTTGTCCCTTCCCTCTTGGTTATGACTTCCTAACTGGTTATTCTTTCCTTGTTTCGCTTATTACTACCCCTCCTTGCTTCTACCCATTTATGTATTGCTATCCTCCTGCTATACCTACTGGATTTGTATACTAGTAGCGATCTCTTGTTTCTTCCTGTTTGGATTCCATTACGTATTTTGTTAGCTCCATCCTGTCGCTTTTTACCCTCTGTTTTCGGAATCTGATTACCTTGGTATGCTGCCTCTGTTAGCATGTTTGTTGAACAGGATGTTTGCACTTTTGTTTAGTTTTCCCAGCTACAATCTTTTGTATTTAAAGAGCTACAATCCATTAAGGATTCGGACTCTCAAGCCTCACAGGACTATCATCTTTAATACTACAAGTTGAACGGTCACTCTATTAGTTCTATACCTTTTACATTGTCTATTGAAGACCAATCCGTCGACGCTTCTCCCCCTATCCTAATAGTATCTTCAGAGTCGCTTTGGGATTCTCGAGATACTTGGGAGTAGGATACATAAGGGATCATCAAGCAACGGAGAAGAGACCTTAACAATATATTAAGTTAACAAGTTATAAAGCCTTCGAGAACTCCTTTATCTTAACCATAGATTTAACCAAGCTTTCCTGACAGTTCTCCGATTTTCTCGATACAAGTACGGCCTAGTCAATTCAACAGTACCGAATTGGCTACCCGGTAATACTATATTGTTACTCTCCTGTCACCAAAGCAACTCTATATTCTCTCATGCCCAGAGAATACTTTGACACTCAAAGTTTTCATCAGTGCCAACATTGTGGGCACCTCCGACCTCTCAACTTTGACAACCTTTTTCCTATCTGCTGCGAAGAATACGCACTTGACCTCCGAGCAGTGGCACTTCGACAACTGGCTCGGATACAGTGAAATTATACAGAACCTATCTATCGTCAAGACAGACGGCTAATTACTGTGTTTACAAAACACAAACAATAATCTACAATATCCTACTTTTTGAAGAAATACATGCTGCTGACATTGCGGAAAAACCTGCTATTCAAGCTAATTAAACTTCCAGTTAGCACCTTTGACCTAGAGGCCAGACTACTGGTTATTTTATATTTTCTCAAAGAGAAATTATTTAGGTGTCAAAGCGAGCTGCCATGGCTATGGCACGTGATGACACACCTATACCTAGTCCTTTGAGACATGACAGGATGATCGAAGAGGATGACACGGAATCTACCCCTTTGGCATCTTTAATCCCGTCCCGTAGCCGTACCAGCTCTCGCATTACTCATTTGGGTCGTCCACGATCAAGAGTTCAGAAACGTGCCGAGCGAACCAAGAAGCCTGTCAATATGCAGGATAACTTCCAGCAAAATGTTGTCTATGCATTACGCCACCTGGACTGATCCTTGAAAGAAAGTGTAGATGAGAATCACATAGCGATCTCACCACTATCACAGGAGGCCAGGCAGGGTTTTACAATGCTAGAATTGGTACAGAGCCGTATGGCCAGAGGTGAAGTTATCAATGATGCTGAGATACAGGAAGGTCGCAGTGCATTGGAACAATTGAGTGGCGACACCAAACGGGAGCAGCAAAGGTTACGTGCCCAGGTTCAGGAAGAGTTCCGACGCCAACAGGTTTAACAAGAGCAACAGGCCCAAGTCTCAGAAACAAGAGACCGAATCCTGGAAAAGGCACTAATGGAACTCAATACTAAGTTGAACAAATAGGAACAGGAATGGACTAGAAGGATGAATGTGCAACGAGAAATTGCTGTACAACAGCAACGAGGACAGAGTGCAGGTATGAAGGCCTACCTAGATGCTCTGGTACTTCGATTAGCGGAAAAGACACCTGCACCAACACAGTATAGAGCTAGTGATAGTGATCCAGGACCGTCTAACTGAGAACCCACAATGGTACCAATAGAAGGTACTATTCCTACAAAGGAATCAGCATCAACCCCAAGAAAGGATAAAGGAAAAGGAGTTGACCATGGAGGAAATAACCTACCACGGGGGGGTAGAAAGGGCGGTAGGCCGGAATGCCCTCCCCGTTTACCGGCTATTCCCAGGAATGATCTACCCGAGGACAGGTTAACTATGGCTTTCTTAGAACGTATTGGTGGACTCTCCCGACCAGCAAAGCTAATAGCGGAACCACCCTACTACTTCGAAGGAAATGACAACCAAGATTTTCGAAACTGGTTGACAGCCTGTGAAGACTACTTCGATCGCAATCCAACACAGTGGGAAAATCAAGCACATCGTAGTTTTTGCCTTGGGGAAAACAAAGGGGAACAAAGTGCCACCCTTCTGGGAGAAATACAGGAAGGTGATGGGTGGATTAGGAGGATATACCAGAGACCCAGACTATTCCACAGGGGAACGCTTTCGACAAGAAATTACCAAGCGATATGTTGGTATCGAGAAGGAACAACGAGCCCTAGAAGAAATGACTAAGGTAGTCTATAAGGGAAAAATCGACCCCTATCTTCTACTTCTTGATAATCTCAACATCAAGGCCGGTCTAAAAGGAATTAGTTGGAGGGTACGGGTGGAAAGCAAACTTCCTGAAAAATTCTTCGCCGGTTATCTCATTTAAAGTTTTCCTCAGATAGGGAAAGGATGGAAACCATATGTCACGATTGCTGAGTAAGCAAGGCAGGATTTCGCATGACTCATAGTTATGAGTCACAAGGTTGTTATATTTCGCACTATTACTCATTTGAAGTCATGGGGTTTCACATGATGCACACTTGTGCAATCATTGTTATGTTGTGATTGGTTGATCATGCGCATGACTCACATTTGTAAGTCATATGATGTAATGATTTTCGCACATGACTCACACTATGAGTCATGGGTTTCGCGCACGTGACCACTTTAGGGCACATGACTTATTTTATGAGTTATGATTAGTTGGCACGCGGTGCAGTTCACTCAGAGGAGTCAGCTGATGGATTTCATATTATGACTCACTATGAGTTATAGAGGTTGTGTGACTCACAGGTCTGAGTCACCAGGGTTAGGGTTGAGGGAAGAGTGCCTATATAAGGACCTCTAGGCGACCTGTAGTTAGGACTCTTCACGCAACCATCTAAGTTCTTTCCTATACAATTACTTTACCTCTTTACCGTTCCATTCCCCTATTGGCATTGTGCGATAGGAGCCATAGGGTTCAGCTATTAAGACAACGTAGGCATAGGCCTAAGAGCAATAGTGGAAATCCGCCTAGTACTACTCGTTGCAATAGTACTCCTACCCTGGTGGCTGAGATTAGCGCTACACCGCATACCAGACTATAACAACGGCCCGGTCATATTCACCCAACCCAAAGAGAAGTAGTTACCTGTTGCAAAACCAGCTTACCGCATAGGATCATAACACCATACAGGAAGTTGGCAGACAAGAGGAGGAATTTCAGTAACAGCGGAAACTATCCAAAGGTGAGCCCTCAAATAGTGGAGCATCCAAGTGAAAATGCGATGATACAGCAAAAGGGTTCAACACCAAACACGGATACACCGACCAGAAACAAAAAAACAATCCTACCCGATGGAAGACAGCTAAAGGAAAAATGATCGGAAAAGAAAGGAGGATTCAATAATAAGGATGAGCATACGGACTGGAAGAATGCTCATGATGGAATCCCTCAAGATGTTGTGGATAAGTGAAAGACAAGAAAGGCTTGCACTCGCTGCGGCCTCAAATACCACACTTGGTGAAAATGTCGAAAGGTCATAGTGGTAGCAAGAGCTATCGCTAAACAAGCAATGAAGGACCGACCAATATTTCCCTGCAAACCACAGACGGCTGCTCTTGCTGTAAGAACATCATAGCCAAAGGTGGACCAGATTCAAAGCGAACCAGCACCTCGGTTATGGGAATTATCGGACACAGATATATCCTAAAGGCACCAACGGCGACGGCGATTGGGTATTTGGGGCACTAGCAATAGCGACGGAATTGAAACTGTGAACCCTCAAGTCTAGGGTGCTGAAGATCACGACAATAAGGTTACCAACAAAAATAAGGAATTCAAAAATTCTTCAAAAAAATTGGCATTCAGGTCCATGTTTGCATGTTGGGAACCGTCGTTCCGTAGCGTGCTTCAACTGATTGGATTCAGGGGACCGGAGGATGAGACCTCCCCCGTCAGGGAGATCACGGTTATTTTTTATTTTTACTCAGATTGGTTCTAATTTTAGGTTCCTGCTTTTTACTTCTTCGGAATAAGGATCTCCTTTCTAGGCATTTGGATGTGCTTCCCGTTTTTAGACACTCGGGAAGTGCTGGGCAGTAGCAGGGGTGACCCACCGGTACACTCTAGCCCTAGTTACCTCCAGTAGAAATTACAGTTGTTTAATCCACCAGAAGGGTGGATTGAACGCAGGACCCTGCGGACAAAATGAACGGGCGAGGCTCATTTTACCACTAGACCATTGCTGAACAGCTGTAAAGTCTTCTGGGAAACCTCATGATATAGGCTCGGTTAACCTGAGGGTGTTGTGGCATCAAAAAACAATAACAACTACTACAACAACAACGAAGGTCCCTATAGCAACCAACCTCACCGCTAATTATGGTGATGGTCAAAAATGTCTTGTACCGGAACCTAACACAACTTTAAGTGCAATTATTAACGCTTTCGGAGGAGATATTCCAAATCCGGAAAGAGTCACTATTTTCGGAATTTTCTAATCTTTTCGGAAATATAATTTATTTTCCAAAATTATTACTCCTTTAGGATATTATCCTACAGGAAAGGAAGAGAAGTATATCTTTTTTTTGTTCCCTTGTTATGGCGTTTACTGGTTTCTCCCCTATTGACGGGGGTTTTAAATTTTTGGGAGCCCCTCGGCAGAGGGTAAAGAACGCTTGTAGTGGGCTGCCCAGAATCTTACTAATTACCTATTTGATTAGTTCGTCTGAGGAGACCTCTATAGTCGAATCAATGCTAGCGTTGTCACGAACATCCAAGCTATACAACCATAATGTCTTCTAAGCGAGGACGAACAGAGATAACAATGTCGCATAAGCGACAGAAGCTCAAACACGAAGAGCCAAACCGCTACCAATGTCCTGGAGGAACTGCACATATCTATGTGTACGGGAAACGATTTCGCATAAGAGTTTTATTAGACTCTGGATCCAATATCTTTGTTATACATGAAAATTTAATCAAGGAATTGAATATTCCTTACAAGTCTCATGAGGATCCGATACCCATTTTGGGTTTTACAGGAAACGAATTATATACCGGAAGGGATTTCACCCTTCCCCTTTACCTGGAAATTGGGAAAAATAAACACTTATCAAAGATTGTGTGCGAGATCGCACCAACAGGAAATTATGGAATGATAATTCCATTTGGGTGGGTGAATGATGAACATCCTATAATAAAAATTCAAGACTCAGAAAGCTGGAGGTTCGAAGCTCAGGGATGTCAGCTTCACCTCTTACTGGAGGATGAAGGTATATCAATCGAGTGGGATGAGCAGGTTCTGGATGATCCAGAGGCAGTCGTTATTGGAGGAGTTGCAAGAGTAGATGATGAGGAAGAAATAACCCTTGATACACTACCCGCGCAATACCATAACTACAAAGACCTTTTCTGCCCATCAACTGCGGTGAAACTACCGGCTTATCAGACCTTCGATCAAGCTATTGACCTCAAAACAGATTCCCAACCACCTTGGGGACCAATTTATCCCCTCTCCGAAAAGCAGTTAAAAGCACTGCGAACATATCTGGATAATATGTTAAGACAAGGAAAAGTTTCCCCCAGCAAATCACCAGCTGGAGCACCAATACTTTGTGTGCCAAAACCTGATGGACGTCTTAGGTTGGTAGTTGACTACCAAGGACTAAACAAGGTCACTATCCACAACAAATATCCACTACCCCTTCCGACGGAACTACGCGACAGTGTAGAAGGAGCCACTATTTTCACCAAGTTGGACCTGAAGGACGGTTACCCCATGATCCGGATACGAAAGGGCGATGAATTGAAAACAGCTTTTCGCACACGATACTGCTTATATGAATATAATGTCATGCCATTTGGTCTGGTAAATACACCAGCCTCCTTCCAATCAATAATGATTATGATCCAGAAAGACTTCCTTGATGAAGGAGTGGTAGTATACATTGATGATATACTTATATACTCTAAATCTGAGAAGGATCATGTCATATTAGTTAGAAAAGTCTTAGAAAGACTCCGAGAATACAAAATGGCCATCTTGCTTACAATAAGCACCTTCCATGTCACATCAGTGAAGTGCCTAGGGTATATTGTAGCTGTTGATGGAGTTACTATGAGCGACAGATAGGTGGAATCAATCAAGGCCTGGAAACCACCCACCTCAGTAAAAGAAATTCAAATATTTATGGGCTTCGCCAACTTATACCGGCGGTTCATAAAGAATTTCTCCGCACCATGCGCGCCAATTATGGATTCGCTTAAAGCTAACCCGAAAGATTTCTCTTAGGGTGAAAAGCAACAGCCAGCGTTTGCGGAGCTCTAACGTCAGTTCATCACAGCTCTGATATTATGTCATTTCCATCCGGACAGGGAAACGGTAGTGGAAACGGATGCTAGCGATTATGCCCTTGGATGTGTCCTTTCTACATATTTGGACAAAAAACTACATCCTGTCGCTTTCCATTCTTGAAAGTTAACACCTGCTGTACCCATTTATGACATTCATGACAAGGAATTGTTGGCAATATTAGTTGCGTTGGAAGAATGGCAACACTATCTTGCTGGGACTGATGAACCGTTCACCATATACACCGATCATCAAAACCAACAATATTTTCTCCCAACAAAGGCCTGGTCGGCAAGACAAATTCGCTGGGCTCAGAAGCTAACTGATTTTAACTTTAAAATCACTTATCGACCTGGATCCAGATGGGGCAAACCTGATGCTTTAAGCAGGCAGCCAGAGTACCGCCCTGAGGAGGGAGCTGAGCATGCCAAGCAGTTTATACTTCAGTCTCATCACTTTGAAAACCTCCAGAATAAACGAAACTTAGTTCTCTCAGTTATATCGGGAAAAGAAAACTCCGAATACCTCAGTCCGCGGTTGCCTTAAGAGGAATTGAATAATATGATAGGGATTACAAGACTTCAACAGGAAGCAAGAATCCCGACTCGAGGTTCCAAGCTAGCCGTCGGTCATGACCTAAACAGTACCGAAAACAACATAGTCCCTGCGAATGGGCAAGTGCTCATTGTGACAGGATTGGCTATCGGATTACAAATCGGAACATATGCACGTATTGCACCACGTAGTGGATTAGCAGTCAAGCATGGTATTTCCATTGGAGCCGGAGTAGTAGATACAGACTATATAGTCGAGGTTAAGATCCTCCTAGTCAACACTACTGAGTATCTTTTTCATGTGCACACCGGAGACCGGATAGCCCAGATGATTGTGGAAAAGGTTGATGAGAGAGAACTTCCTGAGGTTATGGAGTTAGATGAAACTGAACTAGCAAGCCAAGGGTTTGGCAGTTCAGATATACGGTTGGAAGAAAACCAACCACAGTTATGTTTCCTATATTCTGATGGAAAGCACGAATAATTGGACTCAACGGACATTACCTCACACCCGATATGCACTAAAGGACAAACACTAATGTCGAATGCAATAATTGCAATATGCGAAGTGAAGAAATTTGATATAAAATTCTTGGAACTGGTAGGAGAAATGGCAAACGAGGACCCAGATTGGCTATACCGAAAGAAGGAACTGGAAAGTTTACGGAATGATGGCAAAGAAATGCTGAAACAATGGTTCCTAAAAGATGGAATTCTCTACTATAAGGAACGCCTATATGTTCCTCAAAACGAACACCTGCAGACAGATATTGCACAAAGCTGTCATTATTCTAAGATCGCAGGACATTTCAGTCTAGAAAAGACTCTGGAAATTATCATAAGAGACTTGAATTGGAAAGGAATCGGGAACTGGATAAACGACTATGTATGATCCTGTACTGAGTGCCAAAAGGCTAAGGCACCAAGACATGCACGCTTTGGGCTGTTAGAACAACTACAGGTCCCATTTGCTGCTTGGGAATCTACCTTGGTAGATTTTATCATACAATTTCCCAAATCTGCAGGATACAGCCAGATCATGGTTGTAGTTGACCAGTTCACCAAAATGGCACACTTTATTGGCTTAGAAGAAAACGCAACCACAAAGGACGTTGCAGAAGCATTCATCAAAGAAGTTTGGAAACTTCATGGGTTACCAACAGAAATCATTTCTGACATGAACGCAAAGTTTGCAGGAGAATTTTGGGAATCATTGTGCAAGACATTAAGCATCAAAAGAAAGATGTCTATGGCTTACCATCCTCAAAATGATGGACAAACGGAAAGAGTCAACCAAGTGCTGGGAGGCTACCTTCGAATATTTGTCAACTATGATCAGGATGACTAGTACCATCTACTGCCGTTAGCCGAGTATGCATATAACAACTTGGTAACAAGCGCACATGGAATAACCCCTTTCTTCACAAATTATAGTTACCATCCTCAAACAGAATGGATAAAGGAGCGAGAAGCTCAGAATTCAAGAGCAACTATGTATGCTCACTGGATGAAAGCGATACATGAAAAGGCAAAGGAATCTCTTGAGAAGACTTGTGAAGGGATGAACAAGTACTATGACCGCAAAGCTCGCAGTCAACCAGACTTCCAAATTGGCGACTTGGTTATGCTAAACTCGAGGAATATCCGCACCAAGCGACCATCCAAGAAGTTAGCGCCAAAATTATATGGCCCTTTCAAAATCCTAGAGCAAAGAGGAAACCTTGCCTACCAATTGGAAATATCAGAGCGATGGAAAATCCATCCGGTATTCCATATATCGCTACTCGAGCCAGACTGAAAATAAGTTTAACCTGGCCGAGAACAACCACCCCTGGCACCGGAAGAAGCTGAAGGTGACCTTGAATGGGAAGTGGAAAAAATCATCAAGAGTGAAATAATCTCTTATGAGCGAAGATTCAGAGGACGTTCACGAACGTTCCAAGAACTTCGATACTTAGTTAAGTGGAAAGGATGTTCTGAAGATGAGAACACCTGGGAACCACCAGAGCACTTAGAGCATGCTTAAGAATTGATTGAAGATTTTCACAGGGAAAATCCGGCAATGCCAAAGTTGGGCTAAGTAGTATCTATGGAAAGGGTTTTCCTGCTGTGGACAAGTTTGCGCAGAAGGTTTTTTAACCCTACCAGAAGGAGTACTAAAAGGAAGAATTGCTTCGAGACGAACCTTAGGAAGGGGGAGCTGATGTTACACATATGGGATATGGTACTAGACTTTCGAGTCTAAAGATGTGATGGTATATAGCGCCGGGAGGTGACTATATTGACTACAACCCACACTGGCAAGAAGTAGGATCGTATCCAGAACTCCTCAGCCTCAGTGAAAGATGACTGAGTAATTTATCCAAGTGGATCTATTACGTATTCTGCATTCTTGATATTCCGAATGCATCTGCACATAAGTACATATATACAGGAAAGACGGCCATCCAGACTGATCACCTTGTATTCCGTATGATGTTCGCAAATGGGCGGCATCAATTTGAACTTAGTTCATTTGGCAAAGAGATCTAAGGCTATCTACTGGTGGAGTGCTTGACACCCTCAGACAAATAGATAGTCCGGGGGATCATTGGCTGTAGTGGGGTCATAGATCTTCAGGGTCAAACAGTGTTCGCACTGTTTAGACCATGGCCGAAGTTTCCAAGGATACTTCTTTTATATGGCCAACCTAAGTACTGGGAAAAGTGTATAAATAGTTAGCAGTCCTCCGTAGTTAAGGGATCATCAAGCAAGGGAGAAGAGACCTTAACAATATATTTAGTTAATAAGTTATAAAGCCTTCGAGAACTCCTTTATCTTAAACTTACTTTTTACCGAGCTTTCCTGACAGTACTCCAATTTTCTCGATACGATTACGGCCTAGTCAATTCAACAGTACCGAATTGGCTACCCTGTAACATTCACCAGTGAACTTCTTTGGTGGAGGAACCTTAATGCTAAGCTTCGCTGTAGTTGCTGGTATTGGCTCCCTAGCCACTGGTACATTACTTGGTCCTGGTTTCGACGTGTCGTCGGAATCATTAGAGCTGTCTGAGCTCTCTTCGCTGTCTGAGCTCTCTTCACTGTCTTAGCAGCTTGGATCGTCCTTGGGTGCTGCTGGTTGCTTTGCCTTCAATCCCTTTGGTGTACAGAGGAACACTCCTGGAGTTCCTGCTTTCTCTTTGGCTAGTTCTTTCACTGATTCTGCTAGCAATTGCTTTGCTTAGTCTCGTAATAACTGTCGCCCGGCTTCGTCTACTTTGATACTGGATGCCATTGATTTTTCGCCTTTAATGCTCTGACTGACTTTCTTTTTGGTAAGTTCCTGTTGCAGGATCTGCTTACCTGACCTCGTCCGAAGTCTCTTGTCACCGATCCTTGGCAATTGCTTGCAAGCCTAAGGTTGCCTAAACTCTGCCTGCTTCTAACTCAACTACTTGTTGAAGTTAAAAAAATGTAACGCCTCCCTGAGTGTATCAGGCACCAAGAGGAATGCGTCTTAGTAAGGTATAACAATAGTAACTTAGCTCTCAAACTGTCGGGACTTCAAGTGAGTATTACTACTGGAGATCTCGATAAGTTGTTTAATAGCCGTCGATTACTCTATTGCCAGCTTAGCTAAGTCCTATACTTACTTGCTGTGGTTTCGTGCGAACTGAAAAGAAGTAACTGCTCAACCAAGTATATTGAAAACTCTGTCTGTCGAAGTCTGCCCTGTCTCAGCTCTAGAGGGGCAGTCATAAATACATGATCTCGCTTTTTCCAAAGCTTTCCATATCCTTCCTTTTTATTTCCAATCAACGGATATAACCAAGTTCCTCTTGTAAAGTCCTCCAATAAAACAAATACCTCATACACCTAAATGGTACTGCAAACAAAATTTGTATCATCCCGATACATGAAACAAAACATAAAACATATTGGGTGTCAGCCTGTGACATGAAAACCATTATAAAACAAACTAAGTATCAAATGATATTTGAAACCAAATCATAAAACAAACTAACTCCTTACTAGCTCTGCTAGTTTCAGTTAGCCTTATCAGCCTTAACAATAGTAACCAATCCTGGTTACAACTGTCTTATTTCTACTCCTACTATAATTAAGAAAACTTTAATCTTATTAGTTTGTTCTAAAGATATTTTGTTCTTATCATTAATTACTTTCTACTCTCAATCTATCTCCCTTAATTATTGGGTAGGCTGCTAATGCATATAATTATAATAAGTGGATTTTGAGTTTTACAATATAGCTAGGAAACTATGTCTATTTGAGAGATTTTAAAAATCTCTGGAATTAAGGGAATAATATCAGATTCCTTTTTGTGGACAAACTAGAACTATTTCCTTCTAATATTTCAGATAAATAATAATATTTTGCAAATGGTCTGTTAGAAGTTTGAGCAAAGGATTTCAAGTGGATATTTTAAAACAAGTTATAAGAGTTTATCTCTGTAAGGATGACTGGACTTCTTAATCCAAATTGATGGAATACGAAATATTTTCTTCCAAGGTTTCTTATATTCTCAGTCTGTACTTCTAAAACAGCTATGATATTTGAAATTTAATATCTGAAAGTGTTATAGTTGGTCACTCGTTCATAAAAATATAATCCAAGACATATTGTATTTTTGTTGTTAGCCCCAATTTTTTAGCACTCCACTTTTGTATATCACCTACAAGGTGCTACACGACCTCTGCAACAACTCTACACCGATCTGCTCGCGAAGGCATCCGTTACACCACAACCGGATTGCTTACTTTTTTCTTATCCCGAATTTCCTTCAAAGAATCGCAAGGATCTTGTTCTGCCCCGGGACACCACAGAACCCAGGTGGAATAGTGAGTTGCAGAGCATGCTTCACGGTATTTCTCAGTGCCGTAATCAACCATGTTTTTTGAGCGAGGATAGAGCAAAAAGATTTGGTAAGGTTCCGCACTTGGCCTCACCATATCAGTACTCCGTTGATCAGCTTTGGAGACATGGTACAGGAGAGATGGGAACAACCGCCTCTCTGTACACGTGGTGTCATTAAAAATCGGAAAACCATTTCTGCCGATCCTATATAAATCTCAATCGAGACAATGGCTATGTTTTCTGGTTTTTAATGACCCCCCGAGTACTCGTGCTATTAGGCATTGAGGGTTTAGTCTACCAGCACTTGATTCGCTGATACCGTATTTTGCTTGTTCCTTCTCCTTAGCGATTATCAGTTACTCTAGCAGTGATCAGGGCAACCGCCTATTTGCCCGGTACCTAGGTTACCACACAGCACCATACGTTTTGAGTCTCAAGTCTCTTTCTCGCCTCCACCCGTGCCCTTAATCCATCTAACTTAACTGTTGCCTCTCTTCTGCTTCAATCCACCTCTCTCAACTCACTCAACCCCCCCCCTTCCTTCTGCACATAATTTTCCTTTCTATTTTGCCTTTACCTCACGGTCCTTTTTTTTATTGTGTGTGCGTTGCACGACCTGGTGCGCTCTCAGTACCGGCTACATTGCAAGTGATTCAAACTCCCTTACCTTGAACTCATAAAAGGAGAACGAACTCTCCGACACTTTGCTCACCCCGCTGTTCAACCTATCTCGTGTATTTCCACCCTCTTTCTTTTTTCTTTTTTCCTTTCCTTTAACCTCCACTTTCCCACTTTGCGGTTATCTACATGGATAAACCTTTCCACACCTAAGCTAATACTTCATCTTAGCATCCGTCTCCCCTCATCCTGGAGCTTCTCTCCTCCACCAAATCATCCACAACCATGAGCAACAACCAAGATCGAGACCGCGGTGGTTCTCCGAACAGCAATTATCCCACTATTCCTGGTACCGCGTACCAGCGGACTTATGGAGGTCAGCCGCCACAGCAAGGAGGCTATTTTCCTCAGCAGCAGCAGCAGTTCATGAATGCTCCGTTCAATAATCCACAATACCCTCCTCAACAACAACAACAACAACAACAGCAGCAGCAGCAGCAGTATCAACAGTTTCAGGCTCAACAGCTCTATCAACAGCAAGGACAGGGTTATGATGCAAACGGGCTTGTACACCAGTTGCAGAATCAACATTTAAGCGCACGCCAGGGCAATCAGAACAATCCACCGGGATCTCCGCAGGGGCAACGACCACGTACAGCCGGCTCTTTGCAGGCTTCCGGAAGTTTGAAAGATGATTACGTTGTTTTCCCCCGAGATGACAGCACATTCAGTTCGTCTACAAGGGAGAGAGCCAAAGCACTCAAAGTCAAGGTGGAACTTCACTATAATCAGAGTGTTGCATACGCCGTAGAGAGAAACCAGAGGTGAGGCATAAACACTTTCAGCACCGAAGATCTGGGGGCTGTATTGGCTACGTTTAACCATAATTTGAAAACCTTGTACTGACAACTGTCGTTTCCTTTTTGCAGACGTGTTGAACTTGAACAGGATATCCTCGGTGAAGGCAAGATGTCCGAGGAGCGAAAAAAACGTCGTCGTCAACATCTTGGGAAACAAGAGTCATCATTCCTACGGCTCCGGCGGATGCGCCTCCATGCGAACGATTTCGTAACCGTCAGGGTTATTGGCAAGGGTGCGTTTGGTGAAGTTCGGCTTGTCCAGAAGCGAGACACCGGAAAAATATATGCGATGAAAACTTTACTCAAGTCGGAAATGTTCAAGAAAGATCAATTGGCACACGTGAAGGCTGAGAGAGATGTTCTAGCTGATTCTGATTCTCCGTGGGTGGTCAATTTGTTCTACTCTTTCCAGGACGCTGTATATCTGTACTTGATCATGGAGTTCTTGCCTGGTGGAGATTTGATGACTATGCTCATCAGAGAAGAGATATTTGAGGAGGATGTCACAAGATTTTATATGGCTCAATGTGTCTTGGCAATTGAGGCTGTTCACAAGCTTGGCTTTATTCATCGGTATGTATTCTTTTGTAGCCCTAGAAATCTTGTACTTACTTTCTTAGTGATATCAAACCGGACAATATTCTCATTGATAAAGATGGGCACATAAAGCTTTCAGATTTTGGTCTTTCGACCGGTTTCCACAAGACTCACGACCAAAAGTACTACCAGCGTCTATTGGAAGGAAGCTCCAATACTCCCGAGACTTCAAATAACCGTGCTCGTAACTCTGTCATGGTCGACGCTATTCACCTTACCGTCTCGAATCGTAACCAGATTAACACGTGGAGGAAATCACGTAGACTTATGGCATACTCCACTGTTGGAACTCCTGATTACATTGCGCCAGAGATTTTCCTTAACAAAGGGTACGGTCAGGAATGCGATTGGTGGAGCTTGGGAACGATTATGTTTGAATGTTTGGTTGGGTGGCCGCCATTTTGTGCGGAGGACGCACATGAGACCTATAGGAAGATCGTCAATTGGCAGACCCAACTTTACTTTCCAGACGAGATTATTCTCAGTCCCGAGGCAGAATCTCTCATTAGAGGGCTGATTACTTCGGCCGATAAGAGATTGGGAAAGCGTGGTGCAGATGAAATTAAGGCGCATCCTTTTTTCAATGGCGTGAATTGGGACAGTTTGAGATCGATTGAGGCGCCATTTAAACCCAATTTGTCATCCATCACTGACACATCGTAAGTATTGTTCTTAAGTTCTGTTGATAGGAGGGGGTTCGGGCGAAGTGCTAACATTATCCCTTAACAGCTATTTCCCGACAGAGGAGTTGGAGAATGTACCGACCGCCCCGGCTGTTGCAGCTGTCATGGCTGAGGGAGCTTCGCAGCAATTGGCAATTGGGGAGGAGACCGGTTTACCATTTATCGGTTACACTTACAAGCGATTGTATACCACTCATCTCCCCGTTTATCTATCCTTCTCCATATTTCTAACTTGAATCTAGTGAACATCTCAGGAAGAGCGGCGGCCTCTGAACTTCAGACTGCTCGCTCTTTTCAAATTTGTAATTCGCCCTCAACCTTTTACTCATATGTTCTATTCATGCATGCATCCTCTTTAAAATAGCTCCTTACCTCCTATCCCCAGACTCTTATTTACCTGTTCCAAGTTTCTTTTGAGCTTCTAGTTCATGTTTTCCGTAGTAGTTTGGGAGCGTTTTATGCTTGTATGGTTTATGATGGTTCCTATCTTATATTAGGCGGGCTGAAGCCCTTTTCCTCTCATGAGAGCTTATGGACAATACCAGTCTCTTGCATTGGGATCTTTCCTTATCTTCCTTTTTCTTCCTTTCCTTTTTTTTCTTCCTTGAAAAGAAAGAAAGAGGGGTAGCTGGTGGTGGTGGTGAGATAATGGTAAAGGTAGGTGCGGCTGATGGGATTTCCAGAAAAGAAAAAAGAAAAAAAAAGCGAGTGACTTTGGTGTTTAAATGGCTGTGTTGAAAGAAAGAAAAAAATCTGGTGCTATCTGTCGGCCCTCAAACAGTTGGGCATTGGGTGGCTAAGCTGTGTAGAGTTTAATGAGATATAACCAGCCAAGCTGAGGTGTTGCTTTATATGGGTCGTCATTGCTTTCGGGGGGTTTATATCGATACTTATGTCACGTTAATTAGGTTGATTGATAGAAAGGCCTTTCTGTGCCGTGAAACTACCATTGGTTTATAAACTGCGAAGGTGCGCCCTAAGCTGTGATGAGCGAAGCTATAGAGAGTATTATAGAGTTTATTCCTTATGAGAGAATCCAACTGTGATGCCCTACTGATCCATTTCTTTCCTGTTCTACTGATCATTTCCGGAGATGGCGGTATGATAAGCGAGTTAGTTCTTCCATATCATTCACTGCTCACCCCTTACAAGGTATTATAGCTCCTATTGATAAGAGTAACGGAGGATTAACGGTTAAATGTTGTGCTCAAGGAGAATGGGAATATGGTTTATTGGGTCTCATTACTGTACTGCGGAACCGTGAATCAGAGAAAAGGGTGGTTTGCACAAAAAGAAGATATCCGGATGATGCAAGGGTGATCAGATGGAAGGAGCAAAAACCCAAGCAATCACGTGTGCCCGCTCCCCCCAGTACCGCCGGTGTCAGCACCACCACCACCACCGCCGCCACCACCAGGACCACCCATTAGGTTCTTGGCCCTACATCATGATTATTAATTAGATTTACTTGTTCCTTTAACTCACAGAAAGGTACTCACATCTCAGCTATGGTAGGATCGGCCATCAAACCACTTAGATCCGGCATACTGCGACCTCCTGCGCCAAGACCTTCTCCATCATCACCCCCGACAGAGTCCATCATCTCCCTCAGAAGGGGGTTATTCATCATGTTCTGCATAAGCGAGGGGTTGCTCATGAGGTTTTGAGCCATCTGCGCAAACATGGGATTATTCATGATGGAGCCTAGATCTGGCATTCCACCAGGCCTGCCGGCACCACCAAGCATTCCCGCAAGACTTGAGAGATCTGGTACTCCGCCCGCTCCTCCGCCACGAGAGGTGCTAGGTCCAGATGGGGCGGTGACGTTATCCGCATCCGCTGCGCTCTCCTCCTCAACCTTCCTCTTCGCGGTCTCGTATCCGTTACGCGTGATTTGACTTCCGCCGTTGCCTTCTGCTTCGATTCCGGCCTTGTAAGCTTCCATTGCACCCCTCGCGTCTCCCTTTGAGAACCTGGCGTGACCGAGTCTGCTCCAGGCCTTGGCGTACGAGGGGTCTGTGTCCACGGCCACCTGCGCGTCCAGAATTGCCTTCTCATACTGTGCCGTCGAGGAGTACGCCGCGGCACGGTTGGATAGGTAGATGGGATTATTCGGGACAATTCTCAAGGCTTGGGTGTAGTATTCTATTGCGGATGGGTAGTCTTTCTTCGCCATCGCCGCGTTGCCTTTACCCTTCAAGGACTCTGCCTCTGCCTTCTCCGCGTCGGAAGGACCGGATGGTGCAGGGGTCGGTTTTGCTGGTGGAGCGGCCGGTTTAGCGGGCGTGTTCTTCTGCTTCATCTTTTCAAAAACGCCGTAGATGCTTTGGAGCGATTGCCCGGCGAGGGCATCGATCATGGCGGCCTTGTCGGTTGGGTCGACTTTAAAGGCGTCAGCTATGCATTGCTGGGCTACTTCGATCGATTCTTTGTCGTCGTCGGAGACGGTTCCGTCTTTTGTAGAGGCTGAAAGAAAGTCAATTATTGCGAGGGCTAGACGTTTTTTTGAATCTGAAGACTGTTATAAAAAGAGTTAGCTGTGTAGGGAAATGGATGCGTGATAGTAATGGGGGTTAGTTACCATGATTGGAGAGCTCACACCTGGCGGCCCACGTAGAGATAGTTGGTAGAGGGAGCAGACTTGGAGTCGGAAGATGAGGGGTGCTAAGTGAGATATTGTGGTGGGGTAGTTAACATGATAATTGCCAAGTGTTCACGTGGGAAAACCATCCGCCCGGTGAACACCTAACCCTGCTTCGAGTTCTGGTCCTGGGTTGGCATCAATGAATTTCTATTGAAGTTCCAGCAGGTAATTTATCCCGAAAGTGGCTAATAAAATCATGACCGTCAATTATAACCATCTTGAGAGGGAAAAAAAGTAAAAACATGAGGAGCCATCACATCCACAACCGAAAACAAACATATGGGTCTACCGTACAAGTAAGTTCGGGTAAGGGGTATTCGGCCAATCCTTGCGGTTAGGCCACTATAATACAATAACCGTGTTCAACTACCAAATACCCCATAGACAATGATTAGCAGAACGACAAAGACATGAATATTCCCGAGAAATGGCTACTTGGACGCTTATAATGTCTGGAGATATCAAACCACTACCTTAAAAACTCGAATAAACGGACCTTGTGCTAGGCAGTCGAATTAACGTGAATCATGCCAAGCCCATTCGTCACTGAAGACACTATCAGTCTCTGTTGTTCTTGGCAGCTATTGAAAAAAATATTTCTGCTTCGTCTTCGTCATCCTCATCTAATTGTGCAAGATCATTTTCATCTTCATCTGCCATTCCCTTGCCCAATACTCTGACACTGTGATGAGAAAGGTTGCCTCTATCCCTTTTATAGAAATCTCATGATCTACTGATCCATCTATGGAAAGCAAAAGACCACCAACACAAAACACCAGTTACAATTCTAAGCTTGTTAGCGGATTTGCAACAAGTAACTACCGCTCTGTATATATCCTAATGACGACCAGGTCATCCTTAATCTCCTTGGACTATGGTTGTGTGGTGTATAGTTGTGACACTAATTTCAGCCACTAAGGGAATACTACTATTGTAACTAATAGTACTAAGCAAGGATCCACTATTGCTCTTAAGCCTATGCCTACAGTGTATTGATAGCCGAACCCTATAACACCTTTCGCACAATGCCAATAGTGGAACAAGTGTGTAGAGGTAAAGTAATTGAATGGGAAAGGACTTAGATAGTTGTGTAAAAAGTTCTTACTTCAGGTTAAATTTTTTTCCTTTTTTTTTATATTATATATTACTTGTTAAAGTCCAAGACCTTGTCAAGCCAACCACCTGGCCACCTTACAAAGCAATTGGGGAACTCGCCAAGATATAATTTCAGAGTAAAATCTTTCCTTTCCTAAGGCCAATGTCGGATAATCTTCGAGGGAGCCCCAGGGGTCTTTGCCCAAGTAGTGGTGGGCACTCCTTAAGGATCATTAATATCTCCTTTACTTTTTGTTATTTATGTTGGCAACTTACATGACTCTATCCCCCTAAGCCTTGTTATCACCTATGTTAATAATTTTACCAAAACTGTTGTCTCATTCACTGACAGGTCAAAGATACAACGATTACGACACCGCTTAAGCCGGAGACAAAAATATCGTCCACGTTTGGGTGGCAGTTTCTCCTTCCTTAAAACCAAACTTATACATTGGCGTACACTAAGGATTGTACACCAATCTCCATCCTCCCTGTTGTTGTCAATGATATTCTCTTCCACCTATCACTTTGTGTCCAATAGTTAGGATACTAGTAGACACCTCCCTTGTAACCTCCACTCATTAAGCTAAACGCCTGACACTTGAAACAGCTCCTTTGTGGACATCAGTTGGCTTAGTGACACTAGGAAAGAACTCTAATCCTTGTGTAAGAGAAAGTTTAGCACAGGCTTTGTACTTTGTGTGCTAACATATGGGGCTGAAACATTCACCACCAACTCGTCCATGCTGATCAAGATGGACTCCTTCAGGTATTACGTCCTCTACTTGATCATGAATTGGCTCTCCTCCTCACTAGTTGGCACCCTATACTGGGGGGGGGGGGTCAGCCGTGCAACCTCTTTCTTCATTTCTCAAATAAAACCATAAACTCGCCGCCCGCAGGCTGGTCAGCTCCCCTGATAAGAGTAATCTAGCAGTACCCAAACTCTCCCACAGCATACCTACCTGGAACACCTTCAGGACCTCAGAATCACATCTTGATCTCGCTCTTAGCATTCAAGCTCACTGTTGGCCTGTGGATTAGGCTGGTTCTATTAGACCCTGGTTTAACCTACTACCCCTAGATGTCCTATGCTGCACCCAACTAGATGATATTTCTTCTTTGAACAGACTACCCCTAGCTGTCCCACATCTATTTGTCCCACAACTGTACCCAGAGCCCTTGCTGGCGTAGAATACTATCAAGTCCACAATTCAATGGCAACTTCTGCCTGACTTGGTACAAAGCAGGCCGCCGTCCTCAGGGACTATATATACCTGCCATATACAACACCTCAGACCTTCATGGGACTGCCACAGTTCTACCTCAGGCAGGATCCACCCAAGGCCCACCGGCAATATAACAACCCTGAATCAGTTGGTATAGCTTATTGAACATCTGCCGGCTAGTGGTCCTGACAGGCACTGGAGGGGAAGGGTACAAAATACGGGCAAAGTGATATAACACCCATAGGTACATTGAGTAAGGAAGGGTATGATACTTGGGTACTTAGTTAGATAGGGTAACCCTGATCCACAACTGTGTAGCATAACCTACTTAAACAGTGTAACCCTGAAACAGAGTTAGGTATGGTATTCCAATTAGGCAGGATAACCCACTTAGACAGGGTAACTCTCTGGCACAGATAGACAGGGTAACTACCTAGGCAGGGTAACAGGGAAATCTAAGAAACAATGGTATGCGACCTGGCGGCCGTTATGCCACGCACATCCGCATAACCCATTGCATCTATGTTACTGGAATGTGAGTAAACAATAGAGATATTACACCAGTGCTTTCGCAAAACGTAAATTAGTGTTAGGTGGACTTCCAATGCGATATGAGCGATTATGAGGTCAATTTACCCTACCCAGACTTTGCGTATCCCAAGAGTGATCTCAAGTTACCCTACCCTAAGGTTACAAAAAGGGCAAAACTCTAGTACAGTCACTCGGAGATGATTCGGAATATTTTGCCAGCCTAACACCACTACTGCAGTACCAGCATTCGTAATTTGAGTCACCATAGTAAAACTTTATAGTTAGTAAATGACTAGCAAAAATTGATGAGGCGAACAGAGTCATGTAAAACTATATACGTCACCACTGACTAAGCAACCATTTGCTGTCGGCAGGGTATATATAGGGATAGGCAACGACCACCTTTGGTAAGTTACTAGTATTGGTATCTGCAGGCACAGTGTAGATAATCTATGTGCCCAATATCCCTATGCAAGGCATAGGAGTCCTTGAGAAATGGCCTCTAGGGGTCAGGGAGATACGGAATTATATCAGGATGAAACTCTACTAGTCAAGCAACAAAAGCCCTGACATTATATTATTACTAACGCATGTTACAGGACTCTGAAGGTTTTCTATCATATGATGATTGAGGTGTTTAACGAACCATTAGCTATGGGTAGCACCCATTTAGCCAACACAGTAGGGCTACTTACTAGGGAAGCTCAGTAGTAACTATATTAGCTGCTGATTGGCTAAGGAGACCAGGTTGACTACAAGGCTTGTATGGATGGAATTACCACAGGGCAACTGAGTCTCAACTACGATAATGAGTCCCCTGTCAACTTGACAGTAGGCAACTGACAAGACTTCAATCAGAATAGTTTTTCTCTTATACAGAGATAATTGAAATGCATTGGAGAAAAACAATCTGAGTAGTGTACTCACTCTATCTAAGCCATCCGCAGACTCATGAAGCAGACCCTGAGGGATATCAGGGTTGATGAACCCTGAGTAGAAAGTGAGCTCATTTATAGACAGAGTTGGGATAGTTGTCGTTGGCTTTATAATTCTACTAAATTAAACGTGAACAGTACTCTACTCTGAAAACTAAGTATCCTTCCGAGAAGAACTTGAATTGAGTAAAGCTCTGGCTTAACGATATTAACTTTTATTATTTGATTCAATCATCTATATCTTTACCTTCTATGAAGGTTACTTTAAGTCATTGGCCCTGTCGCAACCTTATGATCCATCTTCCTGCAGGGTGCCACAGTTAGAGTATATGGTTAAACTCTTCACTTAAGTCTGTCCTGAGAATTGTTGCTCCCCGAGACCCATTTAGTGATATTTACAAGTACTGGTATCCTTGTCTGGAACAGAGTATCCTGGGTGGAAAGTACTATGTCTGAAATGTCTCTTATGTGATCACAACAAAGTAGTGCAACTTTATCCTAGCCTAACATAGAATACAATGTTTTCGCAGACATTTGAGGCTTGGGGTGGGAATCAGTTACTATGTTCATTGAAGTAGTACCTATAGAGGTGCCTGAGTAATGTCAGAAGATGAGGGTCCCGCATCCTATGGAACCAATAACATCCATCACACGGAATCCCTCCATGGTGGTATCTCAGTCATTCCCTGAAGGGGTTACTTTTGAACATTTGACCTATGAAGTCTTCGAACATTATATTCTACATGAAGTAGACCTATGCCTGATAGAAGCCCAGTCTCAACTCGAATGCTTTATCCAAAATAACCAAGTATATTTTTAAGTGAACATGGTCAACATGGCTACAGACTGGGTAAGAATGGTACAGAGCGCCTATCGGCAGCAATTCATGATGGCACAAATTCCTAAGGGCCGTTTAGAGGGTCATAAGTAGGCTGTAAAGGCAAGAGTCTGTATTGACTCTGAAAATGATATTTTTATGGACCAAGCATCACTCCTTCCCTTGGTGCATAGCTGAGTTAATTACTTTGAACCACAATTTGCAAAAGTCAAGGCGGATGTAGGCTGGTACCAGTATTAAACGCCAGCCGCAAGAGAGGCTTGTGGTTTTGAATGAACTCCTGATTCATTTTGGGTTTTCCCATTTGCTTTTGCAGTCAATGCACTTCTAGCTATATGATCTTAGAGCCCTTCCGCACTGTACAAAGATCATCATGACTTGCAGGAGTAAAAAGTAAATAAGACCAGTAAAACCTAAAATGTCTATGGTTGCAACTACCCTTCCAGCAGTGCCAACTTCACTAAGGATCGTTTTAGAAGCTAAATGACCATATGTAGTGCCAGAGTCAACTCACTTACCAGCTACACCACAAAATCCAGTCCTGCTTGTATATCAGACAACACCACCGGCTCCTGCCAAACCCACTAGTAGCTGTTAAGGGTCGTCGATTCTAAGCGCAAATGAATCTGACTAGTCTTAAATCTTTCTTCGTAAACAGAGATTGTATAGGAAGGCTCGTAGGTAAAATCTTTGAGTAAAACTTATAATTTGGATATGATCTCTTCTCCGTTGCTTGATGCTGGGTACAGCTCTGGAGGGACTTCAATATTATTATCCTGCTTCTGAGTGTTCGCAGACTACTTATGGTTTACATATAACTACAACCTCCCAGGCAAATTTCATCCTTTAATCCTAGAGCGAACCCCCTTTGACACTGAAACTTATTCTTTTCCTAAACAGCTAGTGGCGTATTCAGAGCTCACACTATATTGAGGGTGTGAACCCCACTTAATCTGAGTTGCCATCCGTCTTCCTGCTGTTTAAACTATGGGCATACTGTTTGCAACATGCCAATAGTTTCTTAGAACACGTAGGGGCCAGCTTGGTTGTTGACCAGGTCTGCTTTGTGCTAGCTTTTCCGGCCACGCAACTGGCTTTCAGGTTACCTAGAGTTCACGATTGGTCCAACACCTGCTCATCTTCACTGCCTCTCCTTATCAACTTGTTCCGATAGGTCTATTGAACTATTGGGCATCATTTGGGTCATCAGTGTACACTCAGTATATGTAGGAGTAGCCTACTTCGATTGTGCATTCATACTGATCTAGGACTACCTGAGCTCTCTTAACTTCAGCGGGGTGTAACTCTGCGAGTTCTTGACAGAATCGCTTTGTTCCACTTGTCCGACGTAGCCAGAGATATCCTCCTATATACCCTGCAGGCAGCATTCAGACGGACAGACTGCGACGACGTATACGGGGTTACAAGAAATGCTCCAATTAGTTGTTTTTTTATAGAAACGAGCAACTACACCAGGTGCCTCTGTCAACTTCCAGGGCGAACACTGGGGCCGTGGGTTATAATTGTTTTTAGAGGTTTGTACTCGTGCTCTTTTTCATCCTGGTTGTCATGCAGTCCTCTCGGGAGTCGTTTGTACCTAACTGTCCTTCTGCTGGGACAGAGTTTCCAGAGGTAATGGTACAGTCGGCTAAGGCTTATTGTTTCCATGCTTGTAGGATTGACGGAGGACTTGCTAGGCATGTTTCCCAATACGAGGCTCTATAAACAAAGGGCCCTGGTAAGACGCTTAAAGATTCAACCTTAGGTCGAAAGTTGAAAACACCCTTTGTTCCTTTCTGTGATTCGGAAGACCATACTATTGTTGGAGCTTGTACCAGCTGCCAGCAATTATTTCAGCATGGCCTGGATATTGTTCTTACAGCATGAGAACCTCCTGCTCCAACTTCTCCAGTTAAACTATTCTACCCGGAGGCCAGTGAACTTAGTTCGGAGGATTACTACAGCGGAGATGATTAACCTTTGTGACTCCATGGTAGAACCTCGAGTAGAGCCAGTGAAAAGCAACCACCAGGTGTTGGGAATGTCAGCGAACGAGGAGAAGCTTGAGATTCCGACTGCTTGAGTACTAGCGAAGATTCCTCTTCCACCCTCGATGATCTCAGCCCAGTTATGTGTTACTGATACTCCCGCTGAAATGAGGTTAAAAACAACTGTATGAGGCATGGTATCCAGCATTGACAGACTTCCAATGGAAGTCTAATAAGAATTCCCACACTTGGCAAAAGAAACCCAAGAAGTTGGGGATTAAAGGGTTTCAAGGAAACCCCCTTAACACAGAGCCATTTATCCAAGATCCTGTGATTAGGTTTAACTAATATAGACACTGCAAGTTGTCGGATATGGATAAGGTCAGCTTGATTATCAGACTTTTTGCAGGGGCTGCAAAGAAATTGTATAATAGCCATCATGTGCACATTAGCCAGGATGCAGATATCAGGGCCGGAGTTAACATCAACCCCAGCAAAAAGTTACGTACTTGGAAAGATTTTCAGATATGCCAGGAGTCCACTTTTGGCAGTTACTCAGATTAGGATCGGGCTCTTATTAAATGCAACAATCTGGTTATGAAGCCCAGAAAGGTGGATCAGGTGGTCGATGAACTCATTCAGTTAGCCAGTAAGTTGCATTATGATAGGATCAGTGTGAAGGACAAAGCTCGCATTTGTATTATTACACATTTAGGACATGCCAGTGGGAGGAAGACACTACACCTGGAAACATACATCGACTATCTTAACCTTTTGCGCAACACAGGTCACCAACTCGAGGATGTAGCATCTTTCAACTATACGTTGATCAAAGAAAAACTTACTCCCCTTGATCTGAGGGAAAAAAGGTTATCTAGCGATAATGGACAGTAGAAGAAGGAGCAAGGTCCTTGGAATTGTAATCCCAAAACCCAATCTGGGACGGCGAACCCCTCCAGGGTTTAGAAGTCAGAGTATGCGGAAAAACTTGGCAATATTACAGTAACTCGGACAGAAAAATGCCACTGTTTAAAACAATACTCTTGTTGTGGGATAGAGGGACACATTTGGAGACAGTGTACCACGCCTGAACCAGCTGTACAGCCTATCAAATCAGCTCAAATGCGAAATACTTCCACAGCTGGGCATGGTACTTCGAACTGAGCCCTAACATCAACCGATTGAGGCTCCTCCTCTTGCGAGAAATGGTACCGAGCTCCGTGAATCCTCTCTGATATTGGAGGTTGATACTGGCGGTAGTGAATAGGTAAACTATCTCAACAACACCAAAGAAACCAGAAAGCTGACTCTCACTCCTCACAATTAGGCCTGGGGGAAATGTGTAGAAAGGATGGGAAATTGAACTAGGTGAGTCCCCCCCTCCATGCAAGAAAAACGGAGCTGATTGAATCATGCAGGGTAGGATTGTATTAGGATTTTCTTTTGTATTAGATTTTACAAAAGTTTATTTCTTATTTTGTTTGATTATTATTTTACTTATTGAAGTCTGGTAGTAATAGTCTAGTTTCATTTGATCTTCTGGCCTCTGTACATCAATCTGTCAGTACTTGATTGGCATTTGAGAGTTATTTTGAAAGTTTACCTGAGGAGGATTGAATACCTGATATCACGCAGGTGTGTAGTAAAGACCCTAACTATAATTATTATTATAATAAGAAACATATTAGGATAATTAAAAGAACAAAATCTGCTAGTGCAGAGAGACCTGCCAAGCAGCTGAGGCTATCTGTCCCACCGCTCCAAACTAGGTCAATATACATAAAAGGCCTTTTACACCAGAACTTTCAGAAACAGAGGAGGAGTGAAGAGGCATTGGTTGTGTTGTATTGTGGCGCTACAGGTTCCGTGTTGAGTAGCTCATAGGTCAAGAAGGTCCGCCTACCCTGTATCTGTCAGAAATATCTGACACTAATTTCTGATTCAAGTTGCAATCAGATTCCTGGGTCTAGAAATTATTACACAAAAATGGTTAGAATGAAGATGGGTAACTATGTAAATGATATGAGGTTTGAACTTGCAGATATGTCTGACACAAAGGTTGATGGGTATCTCCTGATGTTGTGGTTAAAAGACAACAATCTCAATCAAGATTGAGATAAAAATACTCTGATGTGGCGCTTGGAGTACTGTCAGACAAATTATCTGGTTGATAAGTCACCTATGGAGTCTGTCACAAGTTAAGAACTCCTAGTCAAGGATTGTAGATTGGTCTATTTGGTATGAATGGTAGTGTATTCTGGAGGAGACCTAAAGGACATCAGTGTAAATCTACTCGCTGAATACGAGGATTATCTCGATATTTTCAGTCAAGAAAATATAGCTGCCCTTCCAAGACACACAGAGTTTGAACATAAGATAGAACTCGAACCTGGGACTAAGCCATCCTTGGGGCCAATATACCCTCTCTCTAAGCAAGAGTTACATAATCTGTATGACTATAATAGCGAAATAGATTAACAAACAAAGTTCCGTCAGTGTAGTTCATACGATGGTGCTCTAATCCTCTTTGTCTAGAAGCCAGACGGTACGCTTCAGTTATGCATCGATTATTGACTGCTGAACAAGAGTACTATATTTAATAAGTATCTGTTGCCCATGATAAATGAGCTTAGAGATAGTGTCGGAAAGGCTACAGTGTTGACTAAGCTGGACCTGAAGAATAGCTATTATCTTGTCAGGATGGCTACCAGTGAGGAATCGAAAGTGACTCTTAAAAGTGGCTATGGCTTCGATGAATATATGCTAATGCCCTTTGGGCTATGCAATGCACCATCAACTATTCTTAGTCTGATAAATAGTGTTCTTCGAGACATCGTAGATGCAGGAGTGATTGCCTATATGTATGACATGCTGATATACTCAGAGACTATAGGTAATAGATCTCGCTTGTACGACAGGTGATGGAAAGACTGTGCAAGGTAGGTCTATGTGTTAGTATTAAGAAGTCCACCTTCCCCCAATGGGAGGTTGAGTTCTTAGGCTGCAAGATCTCTGAGCATGGGATATCTATGCCAACTTGGAAGGTGGAGGAGATCCAGGCTTAGAAGATTCCTCAGAGTGTTGTTGACGTTTAGTATTTTATAGGCTTTACCAACTTCTACTATCAATTCCTGAAAGGTTTCAGCAAGGTATCTCAACTGTTAACAGATCTTATAAAGAAGGATTTAAAAATTGGACTAGAGTGGGGCTTGTGAGTAGTCATTTGAATATCTGAAAGAGTTGTCCACCACTGGTCTCATTCAAACACAATTTAATGGCTCTCATCCAACTAAGTTGGAAACTGACACTTGTGATTTCGCATTGGGAGCAGTACCCACCCAACTCTGTGATAACTAAAAGTAGCATCCAGTGGGCTACTATAGTAGGAGGTTCTTGCCCACGAGAATGAACTACAAAGTTCATAATAAAGTGATGACAGATATAGTAACTGCATGCAAGGAATGGGATCATTACCTGGGCTCGGTTGAAGACCAAATAGTAGTATATCCTAATCATAAGAATATATAGTACTTTAATAGTTCAAAGGTCTTGAACCATAGGCAGCACCATTACGCAGAATTCGTCCAGCCTTTGTAACTTCAAGGTGGTTTACCGCGAAGGTCAGCTGAATGAAAAGACAGATGCTTATCCCGACGTAGGGACTACAGCCCGGAAGGGGGCAGTGTTCCAATAGGACAAACATTTTTTTGTCCTGGGTAATGGAACATTCAATTAGAACGCGACATCCTGCTTCCCTAGTTGCTGCGAACCTTTGAGGGTTATTGCTTGCAGTAAGATTTCTCACAAGCTCCAAAGATAGTCCCAGAAAAATACCAAGCATGTCTTGCAGTTTATAAGGCAGTGGCAGAAAAGGGAACGATGGTTGACGCCCAGTTTCAGGTACATAAGGGCCTACTCACCTAAACGAACTGCTAGTTTGGCCCTAAGTACGAGGTGTTGAAGCGGACAATCAGGAAGGCAGAACATGATTCATGTATTGCTGGACATTTTAGAACATATAAGACCATGGCACGGGAAAAAGCCAACTTCTTTTGGCCCTGCATGGAGACGCATGTAACAGAATATGTGCATACCTGTGATATTTGTCAACGTAGTAAGACAATAAGGCATAAGAAGTTTAGCTTGCTCCTACCAGTTGAGGTTCCTATAAGGGCCTGAAATTGAATATCAATAGACATCATTGTAGCCTTACCAGAGTCAGAGGGGTTTACTAAGATATGGGTCATTGTTGACAGATTTTCAAAGATGGCTTACTTCATCCCTGGGGCAGAGGTGGTTTCCATTAAGATATCAGCACTCATCTTCCTCATAGAACTGTGGTGATTGCATGGGCTGCCAGAATCTCACATTTCTAACCGCGATACCAGATTCACATCTAAGTTTTGGTTGAGTCTCAAGGAGTTACTCCAAGTCAAACTTAAGGTCTCTACCGCCTTCCACCTTGAAACTGTGGGGCAAACTGAGAGGGTAAATCAGGCGTTGGAATAGTACATTACAAGGTATTGTTCATACTAGTAAGACAGTTGGGCTGTATTGTTACCACTGGCGGAACACACCTACAATATGTCAGTATCTGAGTCCGCAACGGGCAAGCCCTTGGAGATAAATGATGGGTTAGTCCCTAAGAACAATTGGTTTGTGGCCATGTCTGATCATAAAGGAATAAATATAAACACAGAGCTTGTGATTAAGGAAAAAGAAAGAAGTAAGCAGGACATCAGAGTAACACTTCAGAGGGTCCAGGAGTGAGAAATGAAATGGCATGATGATAAGCAACTACTCTCTCCGGAGTAAGTCACCAGGGAGGATGTCACCCAAGGCAGAGCAAGGAAAGCTGAATATGTTATGTTGGACAGAAGAAACACTAACAGTAAGCCACTTATGGAAAAACTAGACTACAAGAAGTTAGCCCATTTATGGTCAAGCGAAAAATAGGAATACAGGGATATGAGCTAGAGCTCACTGCCTGGTGGACAATCAACCCAATCTCCAATGTTGGACTCTTAGAGCCGTACTGGGGAGATCCCATTGGTAGTCCGGTCGAGAGGGTCCCTGTCCCAAACATAAGTTCTTCAGAGCTCCACTACATTGTAAACACCATTGTAGACACCTAATGGTATGGAAGTGGCCAAGACAAGTTCCGTCATCAGTTCGGACAATACCTAGTATCATGTGAAGGTTATAGAGCCTAATAGTATTCCAATGAAGCGTTCGAGATGTTAGGATGAACCGCAAGCAATGACTTGCTGCGTATTTATAAACGATATCCCACTAAACCTAGGGGTAATCAGATATTCGTTGAGTACAAGCTGATGGTACTTCCGGGCGAAGGAGACAAGCATAGTAAAGGAGGTAAATCTGAGGACCGACTTGCTGAAGAGGGGAGTAGTGTAAAAACACTAGATTAGTTGATATTGTTTATCAAATCTCTGCCTAGCCACTGTCCCTCAAAGGCCCTGCACAGGAACGATACAAAACACCTTTAAAAGTGACATGATACCCATAGGTACTTTATGTAAGGAAAGGTACTTAGGTAGAATGTCGGGTAGGGTAACCCAGCTAGACCAGGCAACCCTAATCCACAACTGAGCTGGTTACCCCTTGTAGACGGAGAAACCCTGAGCCAGCGTTGGGGAGTGTAATCTGCTTAGGTAGAGTTGGGTAGGGTAACCCAGATTGGCAGGGTAACCAAGAAGCAGAGTTATGTAGAATAACCGAATTAGACAGTGTAAGCTGCTGGCGCAGTTTGACAGGGTAACTACTTAAACAGGGTAACTAAAGGTTGACACAAAATAAGGTAGGCAGTGCAGGTGCTGCATGGCCTCGTACATTTATATAACTACCTAAATCATTGTTGTAGCACTGAGTATAAACAATGAAGATGTTACATGTGTAATTCAGTGCACTTAAATCAGCATTAGGTGGAATACAGGCTCGAATTGGACTATAATGAAGATGAGGTACCCTACCTTGATTTCCACACATGTACAGAGAAATCTCCAGTTATCCTACTTTAACATTATATGAAACGCGAAATTCTGCTCTAATTACCCGTAGTTGAATTGGGATATTTGGCAACCTAACAGCCCCCTCTGGCTCTGGCTTTCGCAATTTGAGTCATAATAGTAAAGCTCTACAGTTGATAAAACGTAGAAAGATCGCTAGTGCGAAGGATATTATTTAACATTATATAAGTCACCACCAACCAACTCAATAGATGTTGTTTTCTTTTTTTTTGTTAAATCCGTGGTTTTATTCGTACTAAGTACAGGAAAATCCTGGCATTCACCCTGAGGTATGGCCTAAAAACCCCAATAACATAAGAAACTTCGCCTCCCCCATAAAATAACAAATAACAATAGAAACACTATCATAAACATCAAGTCATTAGCCCCAGGGCAAAAATCAAAATCAGGACCTCAGGTCCGAGTCTCTCGTAAACGGAAAAATTCACAACCTGACTGGAAAATTCAACCTATTCTGCGTTACAAAGGAAACAAAACCCTACATCAAGGCTTTCCCTTTATCCCCTCTTTCCCATAGGGCTGAGCCTGGGCTTATGTCAAACATTCCATGATCTACCCCTTCCTTTGGCCGAGCCAGGCCGGGGCAAACAGTAATCACATGTTCGAAGGTCTGAACTGACTGTAGACATAGGTCACAAGTCGGATCCTGGTCCTGGCTGGACCATCTTGCCTGCCCTCTTAGATAGCTCTTGTTCGATCTCATCTGGTGTATCCTACCGGCCTGGAATTTCGGAAGCGTCATGAAAGTCCAGCAATCGCGGTACGGTGGTCGATATATATAGTACTCCGGGTATGCCTCCTGTACCCATCTCTTATGTACCTCTTTCCTAACCCACTCCCTGGCCTCGATATACGCCTTCGCGGCGTCCTCTTGAACCATTGCGAGTCAGTTTGGCTTTACCGGAAAGGGCCTTGACTGATATATCCCAGCAGCCGTAGCCCCTATTTCATCAATCGGGAGGCGGACTTGGACCGAGGTGGTAGAAGTTGAGTCCCAAACCTTTGTGCGCAGACCACCACTTCTGTCGAAAGCCTTCCTCCTATTCGTGGGGTATCTGAAGCTGTCTGGGAGCTGAAAACCCCCAGGCAGCATCGCAGTCGCAATGTTATTCCCTGGAATGGCAGATGTTATACGGACTGCTGCCATTAGGGACGCGTGTAGTTGGTAGAGCCGGACCGGGGCTAAACACGCCTCTGCCGACAACGCCGTCAGGTTGGTAGAGAAGAAGGCGTTGGTTATCCATCTGAGGACACGATTCCAAAACGTCTGCACCATATTCATCATGTTGATGCTTGGGGTGAGGATCTCTGCCCCGTATAGCATGGTCGGCAATAGGATGCCCTTGGCCAATCTTCTCGCTCCTTAGGGTGAGAGTCCTTTTCCCGGCATCGATAGTCTCTGAATTGGAAAGAAAGCGGCTTGTGTAAGCGCCAGCCTTTTCGTAAAATGTGTCGTTGTTTCTCTG